>VDFB02232136.1:0-13943 GCA_007258455.2 Sequoia sempervirens
TCATTCTTCTCCTTAGGCTTGGAGGAGAATCTGTCTTAGGCTTCTTCTTATTCTTACCCTTGTCCTTGGAAGATTGAGCCATCAAGGCATGAATCTTAGGAAGAGCATCCATTTGGATCAACATGGCTTGCTCCCCAGTCAGTCGACCACGAAACACCTCAAAAGAAGGAATTTCATGTGAATCTCCCATAACATCCATGGTGGAATAGAAAGTGGAAGAAAATACTTGAAATGCACCACACAACTTAGACAAGATCAAGAAGATACACTATTTATCAATTTTTTCATGACCACATCCTTTCAACTGGGGAAAGATCAACTTGAACTATGCAAGGAAGTTGTGAATATTGGGAAAGGCATTTGGAGAGAGAGAAGTGAGATCGACTTCAAGCTGCAATATCCTGAACTGATTGACCTTTCCATACAAATCAACAAGCTTATCCCACACCTCTTTAGCCGTTGTACAGTCCGCAATATGAAGCAACAAGTTATCAAAAACATGTAGGCCTACGAGTCCTTTCTCCTCATCCATTTTGTTGTGATAAACAAACTTCTCAAATTCCTTAGTGAACTCAGGTTGTTCAACATTCAATATTTTCCAAAGACCCCGAGATTGCAACAATTGTGTCATCTTGAGCTTCCATGTGTGATAGTTGTGTAGAGTGAGTAGTTCAATCTTCGGTTCTAACATGATGTAAAAATGAACACGAAGAGACCAATATGCTACTTATACCCACCAAAATGGATAAAAACCAACAATGTGCAATCCCCAAAAAATAAATGTTTACAAAGAACCACCAGATTGAAGCAAGAAAACTACATGCAACTTGAAGCTACAAAAATTTGGCAATTAATGGAAAAATATTTTAAAAGAACTTACCTCAACCAAGCTCTTGATCACACCATGCAATCATAACAAAACTACTCACAAATAAACATGTGTAGAATTGAATATAAACTGCAGAGCACACCCGCGCCTAGTGAATATGGGATAATTCTCTACAACCAAGTTACAACTCACACACCCTCAAATTTAATTGACTCGGCCTTGATTAAAAATTGTGGCCTCTATGGTTGGTCACAAGAATTGTGCTAAAAAATCGATGTAAAAAATTGGGCCCTTCTGGTAATGATACACAACTGCTAAGATTGGGCGCAAACCCAAAATTGTGGTTGTAGATTGAATCGCAGCCTCTACTGGAAGATTGTGCCTTCAAACAAGAGAATTATGCCCCAAAAATTTCACACCTCTTCTATGCTTGAAGCCTCTATTCAACATGCTTCGGCCCCTTTAAAATAAAAATGTGCCATAGGACCTTCAATTGCGCCTCCAATCACACTTCCCAACAGACAAATCGCGGCCCAAAACACTGAGAGAAGAGGACTTCTATGGAACCATAGAGAAATTTTTCCACCTCCAAACAACAATATCCGCCTTCCAAAGGTGAATTAGGAAAAAAGAGAGGCACACCTATGATAATCCCAATTGGGGTTTTCAAATCATGCCCAACAAGGAATAATCAAGCCTAGCAAAGATGAAATCATGCCCAAAAAAGATGAAATCACGCCCAACAAAGAAACTTTGAAGAACAATGAGAAGATTTTTAAATTTAATAAATTTCAAATTCCAACAAAAGCTTTGATCTAATATATTTCTATCAAACACTCTTAGTGGAAGGTTTGTACATGAATGCTCTGATACAATTTTGGAGCAGGCTTCCAGGAATGTCTACAAACCAAGACAACACCTTCACAAAAAAGAGAAGCAACACGAAGAGGCTATTTCTCTAGAAGTGAAAACAATGAATTTTAGATGAAAAATAATGTACAAAGCATGCCTTATAAAGGCATGAGAAGGTCGGTGTGAGAAAGATAACCAAAATAATACAGTTACAAATTATTAAATGCATAGCCACCAATGATTATATTGGTGTGCCTAAGTTAACTTAAGATATTGTGAATTGTAAAAAACCATTCACTCTAACATACTCAATGCTAACTAATGATACACATGTGTCATTAAATACAAGAACCTAGGTGTTTTATTTGAAGTGTTTGGGCATGCAAATTGATGGATAATGGTAAAACTATTTAAAAGGATTGATTTTGGAAATAAGAGTTGAATTGGGAGGTTTTGGTTGTGGGTGTGATCCTATCTAAAGTATATATTTGTGTCACAACCTAGTCTAGGGTATAAGAATAGATATGGAAAATATTGGTCTAGACCTTTGGGATCTAAGAGAGGCTAATTGGCTGATAAGAGCCATAGTGGGCTAGCTTACATAACGTAAACAAGACAATTCGAGTAGCATATGATATGAGTACAATAGGTTCAAAAAAGAGGTTCAAGAGACATAATTTTATCTATTATAGTCTACCAACTTTTGTTGTGCATGATAACCATGTGAATCATGCATGTTGAACAATATGTAGTAAATAAAATTGTGACAAATATATCTAGGATGTATGATAGGATAATTTCTCACTATTAATTTGTGTTTTTATTATGGATATTTTCAAACATACACACAAGACATTTTGGAACTTGCAATAGTTGTGTCATTAGCACATAACTATGACCATAACATTCATTATGATAAGAATAATATCAACAATGTGCCTATCCATTCAATGTGTTGAGTGTAGTTCTAAAAATTAGTCTCAAGTACAAGAAATATATCGTGTTGTATAAGGTGGTTGTGGAGTTGGAATTGTTAAAACCCTTGAAACATGAGTGGATAATGAATTTATGATGTATAGGGTCATCATGAAATTGGAATCATTATGCCATCACAATCTAGACAAACATGAAATCATATCATCAATTGAGAATGATATAATGATGCATGATAGGGCGGTTGTGGAACTAGAACCTTTGGTAGCCCTTACAATCTATGCTATAAGGTAAAATCATGTAAAATTGAGAAAAATGTAAATGAAATAATATGTCCCTTCCTCAAATTGAGTGCATACATACTTATGGAATCAATTTAAGGAGAGGAGAGGGCATGTTGGATACATTTGATGGGGTATTGGCCCTGAGGTGTAAGTTGAAAAATATGATTGCAAAAGACCACATGATTAATCAGGGGCAAAAGGCTTCCCCCAAATTTTCCTCCAAGTGTGAAGACAATTCATGAAAGTGTAAAATGGTTGCCGGTTAATTGTTAAAGAGCAATATCATAAATGTTATGTAAGATTTGTGCATGGAAGGAACAACATGATACAATATAGTAAGTCCCATAATGAGTGGTTTACAATTTTTTTGGCCAAAGCCCGGATACTTGAGGAAATCATTATTACGACTAAATCCATTCAGAGGCACCCTATAAAGCGGCTAGAATTGTGAGAATTTGAAGATGGTGCAAACTAGAGTCTCATCAAATTTTGTGCTTCAGATTCTAAAATATTTTTTCAAAATTTTTGGAATCAAAATTGCACTTCTTTCCATCTCCACGAAAATAGATTTTTTCAGAAAACAACATTTTAAAAAATTAGCGCACACATTATAGCACATGGAAAGAGTTGAATTAATTCTTTCAAATTTAGATTTATTAACTCTGATGTTGCTACTTGGTTGATGGTTTTTATTAAATATTTTTTCCTTAATCAAGTTTTCAAGAGTCAAGCGAATTGAATTGGAATACATTGCTTGATTATTACTTAGTAGCTTTTAATATATATCAAAATTTAATTTAATTTTTTTTTTGGATCAAGGACTTCAATATCGGGTGCACTCATATTTTTCTTTTTTTTTTTTGATAATTTTCTATTTTTCCACATGTGAAGAACAAAGAAATTTATTTTTGCTGAAAAATCTATGTTTAATAAAACTTAAAAACAAATACATGGCAAAATAAAACATATTAAAATTATTCATTGGATGGCTTGTTATGAGGAATACAAAATCATTTAGAAATAAATTTAAATGAATTCATTTGATCCCCCAAAAGCTAAATCAAAAGTGATTTTTTATTAGCATTTTGATAGGTGTAAAGGAGACGCATTTATGGGTATGGTTTAAAACTAGCGAGGTTCTATCCAAGGGGGTTTGATCTAAGGTGATTTGATCAAACCATCTTCAATTGGAATCCTTAAAATGGAACCTTTTTAAGGCTTAAATCATTATATTTTCTAAAATTATGTGATTTCAGCCGTGTTCCCTCTCGAGGAGTGTAAACCACTATTATGACAACACCTATTTTGGATATCATCATGATCTGAGGCCCACTCTTTCATGCAATCTTATTCACATTAATGCACCTATTTTTGGATATAGGTATTTGTTTATTCCCACATTTATATTTTTGAATTATGTTCATTATAACAAATTAGCATGGGTAGTATGGATTCTGATTAGTCCAATTTATGAGTATACAATATCGATTTAGATTAGTGGATGATTGTGTATAATTACTATCATTCCAAGATTTAATACATAATTGAGATTATATTTTTTTATTCTCATGGGACTAACTTTGTAGGAGATTCATTAGAGATAAGATTTCACATCTTATCACAATTTTCTCATGTTTGAATTAAATGTAGATGATCAACATGTACATTTTGGATGTAGTAATCAATCTTAATTTTTAATCATTTGATAGTTACGAGGCAAGTTTTACAAATTTACATAGAGTAACATTATAAAATTAGATGAGAAATTAAATTGTTAAACTTGTGTAATTAAGGTGATTTAGTAAGATGTATTGTTAGTTATGTCATATCCCTTTTTTAAAACAATTTAATTAAGAAGAAAGATCGATAATAATGTTTAATTTATTCCTTGATAATTATTATACCCACATTATAAGTGGATAAATTAAATAATTAGATAAAAGTGGGCAACCAAAATGGAGAAATTAAGGCCTTAATTATTGAAACTTAGTGGTGAAGGAATTATTGACTATTTTAAGTCAAAGAAGTTGGTAAGTCTTGAGTGGGAAATAATATTAATATTGTACATTTTTAAAAAGAGCGCTAAAGTTTGAGATCCAAGTTGAGCCCTCAAGATGTATAATAGGAGGCATTACTCAAGGAAATGCATTTTATGAAAATAAAACTCTTTATTAGTAGATTAAGTATGGTGTTCAACTATTAATTCGGGGATGAGAAAACTTGGGAAATTTAAATTAGGGGATGAAAACCATCTAGTTCTTCAAGTGTATTCCCATCTAGGGTTTACAATAATGTTGAAGATTTTAGATTTTTCTTTTGTTTCTTTGATTATAATTTTCAGTCAGATTTGTATTTGTAACAAGCCCAATGTTCTACCCATTAAACTTAACCATGTTTTAACCCACATGTGAACAAATATAGCAATAATTTTTTTCTTTTATAATTCAATAATAAGATGCACATTTGGAATAAACCCATTCCAAACTCCCACTACATTTCACTAATAAAAGATCCATATTCGAAATTAATCCCATTTCAAATTTCCATTACATTTTCATAAAGTTGATTACATAATTTCTAAGTAATGATTATCTATTACATAATCCAATATATTGATAACATTTTTCCAATTTACAATTGCTAAATAAGAATAGAGATACATGTTTACTTACATAGCTTCCACAAGCTTAATGAAATATATATACAATTAGAATACAATCATCTAGATGCCCCCAATGTTGGTGCATAACTCCTAGATGTCCCCATTAAGTGGCACTACATTCTAGGTGTCCCCCAACTAGTGCTACATCCTCAAATATCATCTTCCAACTATATGAGGGAGAGCATCAATCAAGCACTTTTCTACCAACCATAGACTTATTGTGGTTCCCCGCACATCAACAGAGAGATTAGTTTGATAACCTCATAATCTTGGCCTTCTTGAGCATAGTTTTGTGTCCTAAATATCTAGAGCTTCCATACATTGGCTACAACCTACATGTATGAATTCCTTGCCTAGAATGCAATCATGGATCATAGTGAACTGGCAGTGTAAATAGTGGCTACTTACACTACTTTGTCCAAAAAATTCAACACCTAGTAATTTGAGTGCAAGTAATCCATTCACCCACTCTTTATCCTGATTTGGAATTGACCATTCACAAACATAACAAGTTGTCTAACAAGGTTACTCCCTTTCCCATGGATTATCCTAACCCCAAGAATAACCAAGTTTTAACAAACTTGACTAACTAGGTTACACCCTTTCCTATGGATTATTCCAACCCTAGGTATTATCAAGCTTTAACAAACTGACTAACTCGGTTACACCCTTTCCCATGGATTATTCTAACCCCAGAAATAACCTAATTAACCACTTGGGTAATCATAATGTCATAACATTAAATGAATCCATTTTAAAAGGTATGATCTCATCAATAAATAAATGAATTTAATTCAAAAATATGATCTCAATAATAAATGACTTCGATCAAATTATAATCTCATCAATAAATAAATTAAATCAAAAGTATGATCTCAATAATACATGACTTCGATCAACTTGTATAATTAACAATCAAGTGATCATAAACTTGTATAATTAACAATCAAGTGATCATAAAAAATCTTAAAACCTATTCATTAATATGACTCAAATATTCACATGTTTACAATGTTCACTACATTTGTATATAATTTGGAGGACATTAGCCTAAGAGAAGTTTGTGCTTCTACACCTACAATTCCTCTTCTCAATACCGATTTGGGTTGCCAGAATGTGAGTCCTCTTCTAGAGTTCTATGAATGGGAATAGCCTCTTAATCAAGGACTAAGAAAATAACATAATCCGAAAATACATTTTCAACCCTAATGTTGAATGTTGATATAACAATCAAGTATACACCCTAACCCTAGGAAAAAGTCTCTCTTCCAACTTCAAGGAGATATGAGTAATCAATCAAGTATAGACTATCAACATGGTTCGCATAACATCACAACCTATCAATGATAACCTTTCTATCATGCCATCATTCCCATAAATTTACTAACCTCATTTTTCACAAAGGTTTTCCTAGCATCATAAGCTAACAATTTCAAAATAGCACTTCAATTTAATATTAATTCCCATACTTCACAACTTATGCAACTTATGTATAGTCTTAACAAACTATGTATAGTTTTGATAACATTATAACCACACTGTATATGTCTAAAAATGGTCACGGTTAATCAAGCTTGTCAATTAATTAAATATAAATTATTTAATTAATCTTCTAAAAGTCATCTACATATAAATAAATTTAATTATTTATTTATATTGTTCACTCTTATAATTCTTCTACCTTAATTAAATAAATAACTTTATTTAATTATTGCCATTTTCCACATTCCTCTTAATTAAATTAAATAAATTCTATAATTTATTTATATTAATTATCATATTATTTTAAGTTTGAATATTTGTATTTAAAATGGAATATTCCTCCTCTTCATCTCATAGTTAAATTAAATATTTTAAATATTTAATTTAATTCCTTCTAAATTCATCTCTCACACATAATTAAATATTAATTATTTAATTATGCGGCCTTCTAAATCCATCTCTTTCATATAATTAAATATTACTTATTTAATTATGTGAGTTTCTAAAATCATCTCCCCGTATAATTAAATAAATTCATTTATTTAATTATGAAACTCATCTCAACTCATTCTTCAAAACATAAACCTTCCTTCGAATCTAAATGAAAAAAAATTAAAGAAAAGGAAACCTTCTATCTCTCTCTCAACTTTCAAAAATTCCTCACCGTCCATCTTGACAAGTTTGATCTCAACCGTTGATCGCAACAGCCAATCAAAGCCTTCCAAAAACTCTATAAATTCATGTGCAAATCCAAGCATTGGTTACAACACACTTGCATAGATACATAATACGCTTGCACACAAACACCTATGTCTTTAGCTTACACACTCACATCTTTCTTTTAGCATCACAGCAAAATTCATATTTTAGCAATATTTTCATCATAGCATAATCTTTGCATCTTAGTATAGCATGCATTTCATTTATATCATTCTTGATGGATCCATTTTATTGAGTTTGATCCTGCAGTCGAAACAGCTGGGGAAACAACAAAGCGTTGGAGATAGAGAAATAAAGCTTGACAGGAAAGGCGCCATTCGGTTTGTTGTTGTTTCTTTTCAACTGCTTTGATTTAATGTTTATTATTAATAATGTTTAGTCGTTTATAAAGATGATACATTTTCATGCACATAAAATATGCCAAATTGGGGCAGATTGCCCGATTTTAACAATCACGAAGTTTGCGACGGTTTGCGTGGAGTTCGGCTTTCGAGAAAAATTCTGCGTTTAAGCATCAGAACACTCTGGTCGTATGGAACTTCGTATTTCGTTTTTCTGAATTATTCAGGTGCATCTAAAAGGCTGTTTGATTGCTTAAAGGGTTACTTTAGTGCATTGAGGGACAAAATGAAGCATCTGAGTCTAAAATGTAAAATCATTTTATTAGAATATACATTTAGGCTGTTTTGAATTACATATGGGACAAGGTAAGCAGCTTTAAGGTAGATTTTAGTAAACCATCTATTTTTATAGAGTTACAATTACATTTTAATGAGTAAAATTAAATGTCGAGGTTGTTTAATTGCATTTAAGTTTTCACCAAGCCGGTAGGTTTGTTTGACAAAGTGCGTTTCGATTGCATTTAAAGATCTGTTTTAGTATATATTACATGCATTTTTTGAAGCATATGAGTTGTAACACAAAATAAATTACGAGGAGTCGGCGCCTTTGTGAGATGGGTTTTTCTTTTCTGGTTAAAATGAATCAATCCTAGGATAGACATGGAAGCTAAAATGAAACAATCTAGGATAGTCACCATACAATGATCTTGTAGTTAAAATTGAACAATTTGTTTTGTGAAGCAATATCTTCACTTAGATTAGATCATTGTGATTTGGGTCTTAAAATGAAATTTTGTTTGCTTTGTCTGTGGCAATAGGTCTATGCTCTCCCCTTAACTGGGTGATCAGAATACCAGACTTGCCTTTTCCATTTCATGAAATTTTATTGCTTTTGTTACATCCTTTAGAGAGCCTGCCGTAGTGGGAAAAAGTACTCACCCTACGAGAACGAATCAAGTGGGTTCAAGCCAAAGCCATGCTATTCCGCCCCACTATAAAATTTAAAGCAAATTTGGGGAAACCCTCTTTTGCTGGTAGTGTGCAAGATAAGCATCTTCAAAGCCTTTGTTCTAAAGGTTGGGAGGTCTCCTGAGGGAGTTTATCTATTGCTACACTGAACGGAAACCCTTACTACGAACCTAGTGTAGTAGCTAGCTGAAGTCAGTCTCTGAACGTCCTAATAATCACAGTGCAAGGGGAGGGAAGAATCTTCCCCCAAGACACTCACCATATAATTGCCAAGGACCGTTTGCTCAGGGGATCCGGTATCCATTTCCATAACTTTGAGTACGCGCCTGGAAAAGACAAAAACACGAGTTCCCTTTCGGGGGTGACATGGCTGTGTGAGTTGACGCAGTTCTAAGATGTGGGCTATTGATTACTTGGATGACCTACTTGAGTATGAAGAGTGAGTCTACCTGAATTGTCTTTCATGTGTTAAACCTGTGGTAACACTTGGTGAAAAACATTTTCTCGATCATACACTTGATGTTAGTATAGGGATTTAAAAATAATTGTCTTCAGAGTGTTTACTGTGTTCTTATTCACATTAATTCAGATAAAAGATCATCCAAAATGAACATGAAAAACAACCATTGAAATATTTCTTTCCTTTCTGGCATTCTGATATATCCCCCATGCTTAGAGATTGGAAATCAACAAAAATTTCCAAGAAATCAGTTTCCAATAGGATTAGGAAACCCAAGAAAACATTGCAAAGAAGAAAATTCTTGTATAAAAGTTGACATGACTTGCTTCATTACCGTGGATTTCTTCATAGATACCAAAACTTTGTTAGGGGATTCACTGACGAGTACGCTGTAGATCCTTTGGATTCTCAAGCTTATTATCAGAGATTAGCTCTATCTCAACAACATAATCTTAACCAACCTCTTGAGTTTGATAACATACCACAACCTTCTATAGAATATCCTTCACATCCCAATCAAATCCTTTGGTGATTATGAAACCTTTCTTTGAAAACAAAGATCAAATCTTTAAGAGTGCACCTCTCAAACAAATTTCTAATTATTGATTCAACTTCCCCAAATAGGATTCTGATATCCTTCAATCATTGGAAGCCACAACAAAAAATTAGGAACCTCTTGGATCATATCATAAGATTCCACATCTTATCAGATCAAGATATCATCATCATCGCACTTGTCAAAACTAGGATCTAAGTTTAGAAGAACTCTTCAAAATCATATGCCTATCTTCACAAGATCTCAATTCAATAAATTGAAGGACGAAATCCAACAAGAAGATCATATACAAAACATTCAAGAAGAAGGTGAAAGCAGTAATCATCTTTACATTATGAGTCGTAATCCACTTTTCGACAAAGACATGGATAACAAAGAAGAAAATCCATTCCACCAATACAAAGACATGAGCAAAACACATATAGATAGTGATGATGAACGAGATGAGGAAAATCTTAGAGAGGTTGAGCAAGATCCAAAATTTCACAAAGCCATAGAAAAAATCTTGCAGCGCGATAAAGAAAAATATTTCCGCTATCTAGCTAACCAAGGAGCCAAATTGCCTCATGACTTTGATACTGAAAATTTGAAAAGCAAACCTGAGGAAATACCCCTATCTGATCTTAGTGCTTTGACTCAAAAAATTAAAGCACTTAAGGGAAAAATCAAAGAATTACAAGGGGGAACCACAACAAAGAAGTATACTCTTGAGGACATTTTTCCTTATCCCTTCGATCGAAGTCTCAACATGATTCCATTTCCCAAACATTGTGAGATTCCAAAATTTGATCGTTATAATGGGAAATCAGATCCAATCGATCATGTTAGAGACTTCCGAAACATGACTTTAGATTTCGCTCATGAGGACACTTACTTGATGCATTTTTTTCCTAGGAGTCTTGGAGGACACTCTATGGAATGGCTATCAAAAATTACACTTCCTGTTAGGACATTTGAAGAATTAATCAATCTGTTTATATCACAACATGCCTACAACATCCAACACCAGATCACCATGATAGATCTCTGCAAAGTTGCACAAAAACCTGGTGAATCGTTCATAACTTTTCTTCAGAGATGGAGAAGAATGTTCACCAGATATCCATGTCCTGTTCCTGAAAAGGAAAAGATGGTCACCTTCATAAACAATTTAAATTCAGAGATGAGCTATCGTTTGAATTTACATTGTCTTCCCTCTTTTGAGAAACTAATCGAAGATGCTATAACCATTGAAAGTGCGTTGGTCAAAAGAGGAACAATAAAACTTGACAAAGATAATCCTAGCTCATACAATCATCACAATAATCAGGACGTCTAAATTCTAGACTCACAACAAGAATGTGGTGAATGATGGTGTTGTTGATGCGAATTGGGTCTCAACTAAGCCATTTGTTCTTAGTACTCTCAGTACTCCTCGCAACAACAATTATAACAATATCAACTTGGTTACAAATCAAGGAAATAATCCTCCTCCTCTGAGGAACAATGTGAATCAAAATTCTACTCCCAATCAAGGGACTGCCAAAAATCAAGGTTACCGAGGAACCACTAATAACAACTCCTTAGGGAATACCTTGAATACAAATCCACAACAATTTTCATTCTTCTCAAATAGAATAAATTACACTTCATTGGGTCAATCTTTGGAATCTGTATTCAAAGAGTTGATGGCCAAAAATGTCATTACTTTGCCGCCTCAACGAAACTGTGAACCCATTGTAAAGCATCCATCATGGAATGAGGCATACTATTGTGATTATCATCAGTGTAAAGGTCATCGCACAAATAACTGTCAAGCCTTGAAGAATACCATTCAAGACTTAATTGACAATGACATCATTAAGTAGAAGGACATCAACAATCAAATGCAGACCACCAAGCATTTCACAACCCTTTTCCCAACTATCAAAAGGGTGAGTCTTCTGAAAAAAATGTGAATCATGTCAATGATGATCATATAATCAACCATCTCTACACAGACGACGAGCGGGTAAATGTCATTAAAGTCAACAAGAAGGTGGAATATAGAGAAGTCAATGCAACAACAAAGGCGCAAGCTAAAGTTGTCTTAAAGGGCGCCTCTTCAAAATCCACTTAACCTCCACCTCAACATCAATATGATTTGGTCAACCAACTTTGGAAAACTCTTGCTCAAATTTCTATCTTTGAACTCTTGAAGATTTCCCCAGCACATAAGGAAATTCTTGAAAAGGCCCTCTTTGAAACAACTATATCCACTGATTTGGATGTGGACCAATTTCAAGCCATGGTGGGACACTTGTCCTCACCCACTTGCCTCTCATTCTCTGAAAAGGATGACGTTTCCATAACTCATCCCCATAACTCGTCATTGTACTTAGAAGTCATGGTCCATAAGTTTCATGTTAGATGGGTTCTAATAGATGGAGGTGCTGGTCTGAACATCTATACCATGAAGTTGGTTAAGGCTTTAGGATTTTTTGAGGACTCCATTGATTTCAGAAGAAAGATCACCATTAAAGCTTATGATGATAAAGAAAGAGCATCCAAGGGTCTAATCATGCTACCAATCAGAGTGGTCCCTGTTATCAAAAATACTTTCTGCCAAGTATTGGACCGTGATCTGACATACAACATCTTGTTGGGTCATCCTTGGATCCATGAAATGCAAGCTATCCCATCAACCTATCATCAATGTTTAAAGTTCCCTTATGATGGACAAGAAATCATGATATCGGCTGATAATTCCAATATTCAAATTTGTGCCAACATAAAAGCCAGTCAAGATACTTTGGTTCCTAACAATCAGGAAGCTCATGCTGGTACTTCTCTCAAGATTGACACACAAATCAGTCAGTTAACCAGTAGTTTTAACAAGAAATTGAAATTCAAGGACCATGGAGTCGGGGAGTACTCTCTTTGTCTTGCCAATTTACCTATATCACCTCGATCACATGGACAACCATCTATCATGGAACATCAAATATCAGCAGCATCAACATCAAAGCAAATACCAACATAGCCAAACACAAAGTTCAATGGGTGATTCATCAAAGAAAAATTCTCCATAGAAGATCCTGAGGATACAAAAATTCTAAACTGGCTCTATAAAGATGAAGATGAAGCAATTTTTAATGTCAAATTACCCACAAAAAATATGGAGAAGAGGTATTCAATTATGTACGGAAGATGGGCTATGATAAGGTCTTATGAGAAAAAGAGGAAAAGAAGTAGTTGAACCTATTCAACTCTAGCATTACTAAACCACAAAGCGGATTGAGTTATCGCGAAAAGCACATCAAAAATTACGCCTTGTCTTCCGTTGCAAGAGGCTCAATTCATGAGAAGCTTATGTTTTCAGCAATAGTTTAGAACCGTGGACTAACAATAATGAAACGCAGAACTCTAGAATATGAATGGGATACCATTTACAATGATGAGTTCTGGAGGGACAAAGAGGTTGATGTAATACACCAATATGCCCCAACTCTAATCGAAGGTGAAGGGTTAGGGTCCCAACCACAAGAATCTAAACCACAAATTGACTATAATTCTAGTGATATTGAGTCAGATTTAAATGAACAAGACTATCATGAGGAAAGTATCATCATTAACCCACCTTGTAACCCAGATCCTATGGTTAATTCTGTTATGACCATAACCATAGCCGATTTCACACAACCTGACGACCTGCTATCTTTGATCCATCCTGATCTCATTGATTGGGATTCATCTGAACCTATCGATATACCTATGTTTCCAAGTGACGAAGCTATCATAAACTTCCTTTCCACAGACGACACAAATAATTGTTCCACTAGCGATTTTTGGCATAGAGTTTTTGATCAAGAGAGTGTCAAGTCTCCTAGCTGCAAA
>VDFB02232138.1:0-10162 GCA_007258455.2 Sequoia sempervirens
CGTTCAAAACTGAGATATCCATCATGATCAGCATCCTTTCGAGAATCTGCTGGCAAAATTTGAAGGCAATCGGAGAACTTGCTATTTTTAGTAAGTGTTCCCGATGCAGGCTATAAATAGAAAGTTGATCTCGTCGTCAGCGTAGACGGGCTAGTTCACCAACGAAGAGCACACTGTCCAAATTTCAAGACAAACGGAGCTAAGGAAGTCTCAGAAATAGGCACTTACTATAAATAGTAAGTCACCTCAGAAACGGCTATAATTGGCAGGTTGACACCTGATCTCGACGGGTACGAGTCAAGCATGTGATAAGTAATCCGTGGCGCGAATTTCAAAACAAACAGAGTTGCAGGGAATGAAGAATCAGATGGTTGCTATTTTTAGCAGGTCAATTAGGGTTTCCTAAAATCGAGGGCAGAACCCGACATCCAGGCAAGAACAACGTCCAGTCGCAATCACCATGTTTCGGGCATTCAACACGCAAAATTTGAAGACTTTCTGAACAGTTTCTATTTTTAGCAGGTTGCTAAAAATAGTGAGTACAAACAGGCATCGGGCATCGACAGCACCAAATCAGTCAAAATTCAGAGCAAAGTGAAAATCGGGTTTTCTGGAGTCAGAAGTCAATTCAAAGCACAAAATTTGAAGAACTTTCTAAAAATAGCAAATTAGGGCAAGCACGATCAAGTCACTCTAAATTCGAAAAATGGCATAAAATTTACTGAAGTTGATAAATTTTCAAATCCGGCACCAAAAACTTGCTATAAGAAGCTTGAGGGAGGTTGACAGGGATGAAAATTCACTAGGGTACAAAAACTTGAAGCTTGACCCTCCAAATGCGCCCTTGAGGAAGGAGGTGATAGGAAACTTTTCTAAGTGCTTGAAACTTGAAGCACAAGGGGTGAAATGCGCCCAGCTCTGGAGGAAATTTTCTAAGTACACAAACTTGACGTAGAGGGTCTCATTTGCGCCCTTGAGCTTGGAGCCTTGAAATCTGCCTAAGTCTCATAAATTGGAAGCTCAAGCCCCCATATGCGCCTTGAAGAAGAGGAAGCACCAAAAATTTTCTAAGGCACCCAAAATGGAAGTAGACATGCTAAAATGCGCCTTAGGAAGAAGGGTAATTGGAAATTCTCCAAGTATTGACAAAAATTGGAAGCCCAGCATGCCAAATGCGCCCTTGGAGGGAAAGTGGCATTGAAATTTTTTCTAAGTATACAAAACTTGATGTAGGACCCTCCAAATGCGCCCAGCTCAGGAGAGGAGATGAAAAGGCTTCTGAGTGGCAAAAAGTGAAAGTATCACCCATGAAATGCGCCCAGCTCAGGAGAGGAGATGAAAAGGCTTCTGAGTGGCAAAAAGTGAAAGTATCACCCATGAAATGCGCCCTTGAATTTAAGTGTGGAGAATAAAAATGTTCTAAGTGTTGAAAAATGAAACTAAAAGGGGTCACTTGCGCCCATGGAAGAAGATGAGTCTAGAAAATATTCTAAGTATTGAAGAGTGAAAGCTTATAGGGTGAAATGCGCCTTTGAGCTTGAAGAGTTTCTAGATATTTTAAATTTGGAGTCCCTACCTCTAAATACGCCCAATGTTGAAAATGGAAGCTCAGTGTGGTAAATGCGCCCAGTGTTGAAAAATGGAAGCTCAGTGTGGTAAATGCGCCCAGTGTTGAAAAGTGAAAGCTCAGTGTGGTAAATGCGCCCCTTGGTGAAGAGGTTTGAGAAATATTCTAAGTGTTTAGTACCATTTGCACCCAAAGCCTAAATTGGAAGTTGGAGGTCCCAAATGCGCCCCAAGTCAAGATTGGAAGTGGCAACAGGCAAATGCGCCCTTGAGAAGAAAGTAAGTTGGGAAAATCTTCAAATCACTAAATTAAAACCTCCACCTGTAATTTGCGCCTAAGGATCAAAAGTGAATGACTAAGGTCTTGTTTGCGCCCAGAGAGAAGAGGGACTTAAAATTTCACTAAGGCATAAATGAATGTTGCTTGAGTCAAATGCGCCTAAGGCCAAAAATGAAGGTTGACTGTGATATATGCGTCCAGGAGCTAAGAAGGCCAAGTGTTGAAGAAAATTCTAAGTGCTAGAAACTGGACAGAGAGCCTCCCAAATGCGCCTTGAAGTTGGATGTGCAATATGCGCCCATGGCAAAAGGTAAAAGCTCATGGCATTAAATGCGCCCCAAGATGGAAGCTTGACCCCTCTAATGCGCCCCTCTTTAAAAATTTAAGAATTTTGCCTAAGTGTTTTAAATTGAACGTTGACCTATCTAAATGCGCCCAAAGATGTTGAAAAAGGAATATGCGCCCATGCAGAGTGATGAAATATTTTTCCTAAGTATTAACATTTAAATGTAATATCACCTTAGGAAAATACGCCCAACTTGAAGGAATGTTAAAATGTGATATGGCATGGGTAAAAATGGGTGAGAAGAAGTCAGAAAATGCCGGCTGCACAGGGTCAACAAAAATATTTTCAAGTCAGAGCGAAAAGAAATGTTCACAGATAAAGAAATGGATTAAATTTGATGAAAATCATTTTTTCTAAGGTTCGAAAAATTCAAAAATTAAAAGAACCCGTTCGTTGGGTACCCATGGATTCCACGCGTTCTGGAGAAAATTTTCTTCTGGGTATCGAAGATTATCGATGAGGAGTTGATTTTAAGGTCTTCCATGCTTCGCTTCGGCCTTCAGGGTGGAGATTTTTGATAGGCACCAGGTTGATGAATTTCCTAAGGGAAACTTGAAAATTTTCTAAGGCAAATGTGAAGACAATGGGTTTTCAAGGTGAAATTCTCCAGATGATGAATTTGAAAGAAACTGCCTAGGTGAATTTGCTTAAATCCTTCATGAAGATAGTTTTCTTGAGCCAGAGATAAGTAAAATCAAAGTTGTCGAAGCTCCAGCGGGTGAAATGAATTTCTTCAGGAGGTAGTTGAAGTTGATATTGTCCTAAGGATGATGAAATTTGGCTAAGGCATGAGGAATTATGAAGATGGCAAAAGTTTGCTAGTGGGGGGCGATGAACGTGAAAATCAGGTAAGTTAGGATTATGCTATGAAGTGTTCTAATACTCTTCTCCTTGCTTGTTTTGCAGGAGGAATGTTGAAGCCAGAGCCCGATGACTTGAAGTGATGAAGCACGATGATACTACAACCTTCGGAGGAAGATAAAGTTATAAGTTTCACATGAAGGGAGAGAAAGTTGCAAGAAAATGGCTAAGTGTTGAAGAAACATTTTCAAGACTCAAGATGGAGAAAAGAGCGGAAGTTCGAGCAAGGTTGAAGAACAAAGTCAAGAAGAAAATCAAGAGCAGTTGAACTCCAGAGTCTATCAAATTTTATTTGAGGAGCCAATCTTATAGATTCTTTTACCCTCCTCCAAGCGATCAACAGAATTGGCTGAGCGAGAAAATCAAGAACAGTGTGAACGCGTCTGAAGACGGGAATCTTCTAGAAGGGTGGTGGCCATTAATGGCGCATTTATTACCCCACTCTCCTTTGTGGCGGTTTTTAGGGCAAATCTTGTTTAGGGCTGAGGTGGCACGATCTGGGCCATCCAGCCGATTGTAATCTGATCCGTCCGTTGGACTTGGCCAACTATAAAAGGGGGAGTCCCCCTCATTTGCATTATTATTAGCTTAGAGTTAGACAGTAGATATAGAATAGAGAGATAACTTAGAAGTAGATTGATAGTGTAATTTGAAGAAGAGGGAAAGTTTTCCCTTTGAAAACTTTGTAAGAAATTGTTGTGTAACACTCTTCATGATAATAGATCTTTTCATTGATGATGGAATTCGTCTTGTCATGAATAGCTAGCAAAAGGTTTCTTAGTCAGCCAGTTCAAATAATAAGTACATCAAATGGTATAATTTTTAGAACTCCATGCAGAGTAGATAGTAATTGTGGAATGTGGTCTTTGTTAGACAAACCCGTCTATCCATACCACTAGTGTGTTAGCTAATGAGTAGAATGGCCTTGTGTAAAGTCAATTTGGAATATCATGTACTTGTTGATGTGTTTTAAATTCCAGCCGCTTAGCCTTGAATAAAGTTACCAGCAGCTTCCTATTGATGTGTTTTATTTTATGGAATAAAAGTTATAGCTTGGCTTCCCTATTCTCTCTTGATCAAAGTATTCCGCGTACTAGATTGCAAGAAAGTTCATGGAATTTCAACTCCAAGGTTCCTTAAATTTTGAATAGGCTTCGAGTTTGGTACCGACCTTGATTTCTTTGGTGAGTATTTCCAAGGGGACTTCTGAATGTTGGAGTGGAAAGGGATTCAAATGCTCGGAAGATTTATCTATGAAGTGCGGGTTTCCTATTCTAACCAGAAAGTACTGAATTAAAAAGGGTGTAGGGCCTAAGAAGTTTATGTTCTATTCTAAATGCAGGATATGTGGAGCTTCACTTCAATAGACTTCAACCGGATTTCACATAGCCTCCGTCGGATATAATTAAAATCAGTTACCCAATCTTCAAGGAAATAGCAAAGATGACCAAATTATGACTTAACATGCATACAACATCCTACAGCGGCCTTATATAAGCATATAAATCACAACGAAGTTAATACAAGATAATGTCGGTTGATACGCCAAGGGAACTTATCATCAACAAAATACTTCAGTGGTATGGAATGAAAGCTCTCTCAATAAAAACACACCACACACTAGAGTAAGCTACTTGCATGAACTAAGCTACTTGGATACGAAAGGAAGAAGAAACCTTGCTAGCATTTCCTGACAAGACGAATTCCATCATCAATGAAAAGATCTATTATCATAAAATGTGTTACACAACAATCTCTTCAAAAGTTTTCAAAGGGAAAACTTTCTCTCTTCTCCAAATTATGCAAAATGCTCTACAATACTAAGCTACTTCTAAGTTGTCCCTCTACTCTATGTCTATTCTATTCTTCTCTACTGTCTACTTTCTACCCCTAATGAATTACAAATGAGGGGGACTCCCCCTTTATATAGCTAGCCAAGTCCCAAAAGACGGCTAGGGTTACAATCAATAGAGTGGCCAGAATCGTGCCACCTCAGCCCTAAATAATATTGCCCTAAGCGCCACCCAGTGGGGTAATAAATCGCCATAATGTCCACCATCATCCTTCTAGAAGATTCCATTTGTAGGCAGCGTTCACCTTGTTCTCGATCACTTCTTCTTTCTTTGGCGTTATTCTTTGACTTCTTCCCTTGAGGGTCTTCATCTTCGTCACTTCGAGTTATACTAAGTCTTAACACTTAGCCATTTTCTTGCAAATTTTCCTCCTTCGAGATTGAAACTCATCTTCATCGTGCTTCCACTTCCAGACATCGTGCTCAGGCTTCAACGTTCCTCCAGCAAAACAAGCAAGGAGAGAAGCATTAGAATACTTCATGATATAAACTTAACTCACTCACCTGATTTTCATGCTTTGATCTCCAAGCGTTCATCGCCAACTTTGTGTTCAAGTTCATGCCTTAGACAAATTTCATTATCCTCGAGGACGCATCATCTTCAACTGCATCTTCAAGAAACTCATTTCACCTGCTGGAGCTCTGGCAACTTTGATTTTGTTCATCTCTGGCTCAAGAAAACTATCCTCACGAAGGATTGAAGCAAATTCACCTAGGCGGTTTCTTTCAAATTCACATCGATGCGGAGAATCTTACCTTGAAAACGACGTTTTTGCCTTAGAAAATTTTCAAATTTCCCGCCAAGGAAATACATCAACTTCAGTGCCATTTTGATGCTATCCCAAAATTCTCGACAGGCATGGAGACCCGGCAAAATCAACTCATCGATAATCTTCGATACCCAGAAGAAAATTTTCTCCAGAACGCTTCGAATCCATGGGTACCCAACGAACGGGTTCATTTAATTTTCTCTGAATTTTGAACCTTAGAAAATTATTCTCTGTGAGATTTAAATTCGTTCTTCACATCTGTGGAGATTTCTTGTTGCTCTGACTTGGAAAATTTTTATCAATCTTGTGGAGCTGGCAATCACTGACTTCATCACTGGCAAAATTCACTCTGACCTCGGGAAAATTCACCATCTCACCAGACTTGGGCATTTTTCTAAGGGAGAACATTTTGTGCCTTAGAAATTTTTTGATCACTTTGAAAATTTTCCCTTAGAAAATTTTATTCACTCCTCAATCACTCTGCCTGTGGTGGAGAAAATTTTATTTTGCTTCACTTGGAAAATTTTCCTCGCAAGCACAACATATTTTATTTTTTTCACCTGGCAACTTCCAACGCCTAGGCAAATTCTCCAACACTTTAAAAAAAATATTTTATTCTTACTTGAGGCGCCTAGCACACTTAGCATTTTATTCTCAACACCTCACACATATCACTCACCACGCCTTAGGAAATTACTCACTTCACACGCCTTAGAAATATTTTCTAACACTTCATGACACTCATCACCCCTGGCGCATATGAGGCTAGGAGAGGAAATTCAAAAATCATGCCTAGGCAACACATCTTGCAATATTCTCAACACCTTGAAATGCCTTTTGAAAATTTTTCCAACACCTTATAACTCCCTTACTCTAGGCGCACACTTCACCTAGCATTTTATTCCACACCTTGGAATATTTTCTAACACTTACCATTTCCAACGCCTTAGGAAAAATCTCCAACACCTATAACCTTAGGCGCATATAGCATACTTGAAGAAAATTTGAAATCACGCCAAGCATTTCATTCCACCTTTCACACGCCTTAAAAAAAAAACTCTAACACCTTATGACTCCCACCACCTTGGCGCATGTAGCACACTTGAGAGGAATATTCAAATCCACGCCTAGCATTCATCACCCTTTCACCACGCCTTGAAGAGAATTTTCACCCACCTTTACCTTATTTACTACCTTTATTCACCTTTCACATCTCAACTTTGGGCGCATTTGAGACATAGAGGAGGATGGGCGCATTTGCATGATGTAGTGGATGAAGATTCCAACGCCTTAACCTTTTGTCCTCACTTGAGCTTGTTTGGGCGCATTTCTTGCCTTGAGGAGGATAAACTTTGTTGACCCTTTGACCTTTTTGCTTGCTGGGCGCATTTTACATGTCTAGGAGGATGAAAATCTGCAACGCCACCTCCTTTGGAATATTCCCCACCTTGTTTTTGTCTTTACTTGCCCTTATTTGGGCGCATTTCACATAGGGAGAGGGATAGAAGATGTTGACTCTTTTGACCTTTTGAGAGATGGGCGCATTTGCTAGGTGATGGAGGATGAGAACTCGTACTTAGAAAATTTTTCAAATACCTTGCACCAACTCTTCCTTGGGCGCATTTTAGCATGGGAGGAGGATAAAATTCTTTGACTTGTTTGACCTTCTCTCAAGATGGGCGCATTTGAGGCCTCTAGGAGGATGAACAGTGACTTAGAATATTTTTCTTGATGCCTCTTTGAGCTGGGCGCATTTTACCCCTGGTGAAGGACGAGGTCTTAGACTTAGAAAAATTTTCAACTTTTTCCTCTTCAAGTTTGGGCGCATTTTGCCCCTGGAGCAAGATAAAAACTTTGACTTTCTTTGACTTTTCTCACCTTGGGCGCATTTTGCCCTGTGTGAAGGATGAACTTCGTTTTCAAAAATTTTCCACGCCTCTAGCTGAGATGGGCGCATTTTCTTATGCCTGCTGGACGAGACTCCAGACTTAGACGAATTTTTATCATCCTCGCCAGCTTACGTGCCCTGCTATTTATAGTAAGTTCTCTGAATTTGGACTTCTGAAGCTCGGAATGAAATTTTAAAACATAGCATCTGGCTTTATCAATCGTCAACTTGCCACTTTAGTCGCCACTATTTTGTTTGCACTGAAGGTGGCTTACTATAAATAGTAAGCTCAGCGTATTTACGATAAGCTCCCAAGCTCCGATTGAGTTGAAATTCGAATGAGGCGATCCTCACCACGTGGCCTGCTGGCTGACACTGACGCATGCAGCTGATTTACTATTTTTAGCATGTTTCCAAATTGACTTACTATAAATAGTAAGTGCTCTGTTTGACCTGAAATTTCACCAGCAGATAGCTTGAAGAACGCTGATCGAGGTGGTTTACACCGGATTTCGAAGATTTTGACTTTGATGCCTACTGGGCTCCGGAAGGCTGGAAACCCTAATTTGCATTGCATCGTATCAAAAGATCTCCGTTTGCTCTCGTTTACTAGCGACTGATCATTTCATTGAATCGAGCTGGCGGGTGAATTTCAGGACACACTAAAATAGCAAGTTCCTTACTGAGTGAGAATCCTCGTTTGCATGTCACACCATCGCGAAGCTCTCGGAAAACCCATCAGGAATCACCTGACATGCGAAAGAAACCTCGACATGCAAACCCTAAAAATAGCCTCGGAAGGCTGAATCCTGAAAGTGATCATCTCGTCTTGCATGTTATGTCATCGCGAAGGTCTTGAAAAACCCAGAAGGAATATACGGACATGCAAGAGAAAAACTACGCATCGCACCACAGAAATTAATACGATAGGATTGCTAAAAATATTAAATTAGATCAGGTTTTGCTCAAATTTGGCATGCAAGCAGTCTGGTACACTCTGAATGCAGTGTGATGATCGGAATTTCAAAAATGCTGAGAAATTGCCCTGAACTCCACACTTACTAAAAATAGTAAGTACCTCAGAATCGGATGAAAATTGGCTGGAAACCTGCTGGAAGCATACTGATAACAATGTTAAGCTCAAATTTCAATTTTCTCACTTTACTTGCCCCTGAATTGGCTGAAAAGATGAAACCCTAATTTCTAGACTTGGCCAAAATTTCACGTCATGGTTCAACGGCGGGCATGTCCTAGAAAGATAGACAGAACGAGAGAGAGACAACAGCAAAAACAAACCCACACCAAACCAAAAGCAAAGCCAAAAATAGGGGGTCCCCATTTGCAATGGGGCGATGTGTGAAAAACGTCACAACAGTACTTAACTTCGATCATGATTTATATGTTTATATGCGTCGTTGTGATGGTATTTTCATGCTAAGTTGTGATATGAACATCTTGAACTACTCCTTTGAAGATTGCACCGGTTCTGTGGAGGCTGTCCGAAGCGAGGCAAAGCAGAGCCTGGTTGAAGCTTGCGAAGATTGATCGCCATATCCCACACCTTAGAGTAGATTAGAATCTTCTTAACCTTACCTCATTTCAATTCAGTACTTTCTGATTAGAATAGAAACCCGAACTTCATAGACAAATCTTTCGAGCATTTGAATTCCTTTCTCCGCTGCCGAACAATTCCGTAAGTCCCCTTGAAATACCAGCAAATCACATCGAGCCAAAGCCAGGCCTATTAGCGAAAGAACCTTGGGTTGAATGCTACGAACTTTCATAACACCAATCTTAGCGCGAATACTTTGATCAAGAGAGAATAGGGAAGCCGTTGGCGACTTTATTCTGCGTTGGTGCGGTCACGAAAAACACATCAACACTTCTCATTTTCAACCACTTCAAATCTTACCCTCTTATCTTGCACCTGCTCCTCAACGAACAAGCAGGGCCTTAGCTTATGTCAGAACCCTGGTGGTTCTCAAATTGAAACCCTGATGGATTTTTGTTTGTTTTGCAAGTTTTTCGTTTTTTTGTAATTTTTTGAGGTTTTCAGGCAAATAATAAAAAATTGCGATTTTACTGAGAAAATGCTAGATAAATCTAAATAAATTCTAAATACATGAAATTGCTCAGATCTTGCTTAGAGAACTTAGGCGCTTCATAATATTTCACTTCCAGATGATTTACAATAGCCAGATACTGAATATGAAGGAAATACAAATTATTTTAATAAGAAAAACCTGATTTCTTCAAGTGGCGGCTGCAGCAATATGAGGAAGGTACGGCCAAATGAATTGAGAATCTCCAGGCTCAAAAATCGATGCACAACCTCAGTTGACCAAGGCGCCCAACATTCAAACACCAGAAGCTGATGAAATGAGGCGTTGCTCCAGAAGAAATAAAGTACGGCCTTGCTGGTACGGCCTGACAGCAGCAGTTAATGAAGTACGGCCTTTGAAATTTGTGCCCCAGTCTCAATGAATGATCTCTGATAGATTCGCCTTTACTTCCTGATGGAGTTCTCTGTAAATCTCTGCTAAAATGAATGGATAAGCTCAGTCTGTGACTTCTGGATGAAATCACCAAGTGCAAGCTT
>VDFB02232140.1:0-12364 GCA_007258455.2 Sequoia sempervirens
GGCCATAAATCTTTTCTCGTCCAAAATTATTTTGCCATGTCCAATTTGATTTGGCCATTTGCTTGATTTTTTCACAATTTATCTAGCCATGTCCGATTTTGTTTGGCCATAAATATTTTTCGTCCAACATTTCTCATACATCCAACTTTATTTGGCCCATAAATCCTTCTTGTCAAAATTATTTTTACCCATTTCCACGATTTTATTTGGCCATATTCTCTAGCCATGGCGAAAATTTTCTTTAGTCGCTTTGATACTTGGACATATTTTAATACTTTCCAAAGGTTTATACTTGACTCATTTCTTCGCCATTCAACTTTTACCTTGGTTATGCCTTAGCCAAATTTCTCTTTTATCTTGGGCGGACTTTCTACATTTTGTTGCCATCTTTATTTTTTCTTGGCCATGACTTAGCCATTTTATCCCTTTGCTTTGGGGCGGACTTGGCAACTTGGCTTGCCATTGAAGCTTATGGCCTTGCCATTTTTCATTTGACTTAGACAAATTCTTCTTTCCAAGGGGCAGACTTGCTATTTTTTATTGCCACTTCCTCTTTCATGTCTATGGCGGACCTCTTTTACTTGCTAGCCATTCAAACTTTTCTTAGCTATGCCTTAGACTTTTTCTCTTGCCTTGGGGCGGACTTTAATCTTTTCTTTGCCATTCCTTTTATGCCTAAGGCGGACTCTAGCTTTTGGTTGACCATTTCACTCTTTGGCTGGGCGGACTTTCCTTCATAGCATGCCATTGGACAAGGCGGACTTTACTTAACAGCTTGCCATCTACCTTTTCACTTGGGGCGGACTTTGGCTGGTGGTTGACCATTTAATGCCATTTCATTGCTTGGGACAAGGTGGACTTTACCATTTGTCGGCCATTGAGGTTTTGTTGAGGGCGGACCCTAGTTTCCATTGTTATTTGCCATCTTTTGTTGGGCGGACTTGTTCAGATTCTTGCCATTGGACACTAAACATAAGCAGACTTCATCAGATGGATAGCCATGCTGAGGGCGGACTTTGGCTGTTGGCTAGCCATGGCTCCATTATCTTAGACAATTTCCTCTTTTCCAAAGGGCGGACTTCATTGATTTTCAGGCCATTGACATCTTTAGCTCAAGGCAGACTTCATACATTTTAAGCCATCTCCATTCTCATCAAAGGCGGACTTCAGCAGATTCATTGCCATTGACCATTTTTACCCAGCCACTTTCAATTTGATTTAGGGCGGACTTCATAGAATGCTTGGCCATTGACACTTTTTTCTTGCCACAGCCATTATCTGGCTGAAGATTTCTGATGCTAATTCCATGATTGTTCAGTCACAATCTTGCCATGGTCACTCAGATTTTTATGAATTTCTCAGATCTTCTCATGAGTTGCTCAGATTTATTGATGAATTTCCTGATTTTCAACCATTTTTTGTGATTTTCGAGAAGATTTTCTGTAATTTTCACCAGATTTGAGCAAATTTTCCAGATTTTTTGAACTTTTTCTGTGATTTTCCAGAATTTTACCAAAATTTCAAAAAAAACTTTGAATCGATTTTCTGAGAGTTTCGTTGCTCTTTTCGAACTTCTGAGTGGATTTTTGAAACTCGTGACCTTTCCAAATATAGAAACTTTCTAAAAATAGAAAATTTCCAAAAATAGCAACTTTCCAAAAATAGACCCTAAAAAATAGGAAGTCCGATATGGGCCAAAAAACGCGAAAATGAAGTCCCTAAAAAATAGGGGCCTAGAGGGTCAAAAAATGCGAAAAAGTAGGAGTTGTCGGAACTAGATGAAAATGACAGCCAATCTTCATCTCCCGTGCCTCTAAGCCGCTGATGACGACGCTATACAGTGATCTAGGCTCAATTCTCTAACCTGACTCGTGACCTACCAAAACTCAAACTCCTTATTTTGCAAAAGACCTGTGATAAGTAGCTTGCGACGCCAAGGCAAAAGCAAAAAGCAAAAAATGAAGGGTCCCCCCCATTCGCGAATACATGTGTGAAAAAGTTAAGTCACAATATATCGGGTAGCTTTACCCCTAAGTTTTCAACAAATTGTACCATGTGGGAGATTCAAATTTTTCCAACCTTTGCCAACATCCTACTCTGCTTGTGCCACAATGGGAGCTTTGGTATAGGGTACGTACATCCCACGAAGTGTAAAGATGGGGAAGTTTTTATCAGGGTTATATTTGTAAGGAAGCAAAGGTGTGCGGAAACGCTTCCTACGCTAATCTTGAGAAGAGGATTATGCAAATTTCAAATAAAATATTACAGAGATTTGAAGAAACACATAATACCATAAACAATAAAACCATAACACAGTGATTTACGTGGGAAAACCCTTTTGGGAGAAAAATCCCACACTCCAAAACCTGCACAATGTATTATCAAATCTTGAAACAGATTACAACACACTTGCAATGCAAGTTCTTACAGGAGTCTTCACCTCAACTCAATTTAGAGGAATTTCAACACATTCGACAGCATACAGACTTGCAAACTAACTCTCTTCTTTCTCTCACACAAATGACTATCTCAAAGTACCAATATATAGTATTACATTACATATGAGAATCTTCTAGAGATAAAACTTTTCTTTTTAGAAAAATATAATAAAATCTCTTAGCAATCTTATCTCTATCCTCATATAAAAGATACTTCTCAAAATAGCCGCTTTTCACCTGTCACAAAATCTTCTATTCTTGGTTTGCTTTATTTTTTATTTCCATGCAAGGTTGAGACACTTCCTTTTTTTTTCTTTTTTTTTTTTTTTTTTTCATTTTTTATCTTTTTGTTTTAAAACGCTTTATTTCGAACATTCACTCACTTGTCGAACACCTTGCATGAGCTAATAGAAAATAGATAGTTAATTGTTGTGGGCCAAAAGGCCCATTAATTTGGAAGACCATCTAAACTTCTCTATGCTCACAGGCTTTGTTAATGCATCTGCAACATTCGCCACAGTCTCTACCTTTTCTAGCTTCACCCTACCATGCTCGACCATATCTCTTACAAAGTGATACTAAACATCAATGTGTTTGGTCCTGGCATGAAAAGTTGGGTTCTTCGCAAGGGAGATTGCACTCTGAATATCACAATAGACTATAACTGCTCCATGTTTCAATGCAACATCTGAACACAAATGCTTCAGCCAAACGACTTCTTTTTAGGCATGAGTAGCTGCCATGTACTCTGCCTCATTAGTGGACAAAGCGACCACAGCCTGTCACTTGCTCATCCAATGGATTGCACCACCATTAAGAGTAAACACATAAGCACCGGTGGATCTTTTGCTATCGACATCACCAACCCAATCTGAATACACAAAACCACAAATACTGAGGGAATGTTGATCTCTTGTACCATGAAAACATATAGAGTACTATGATGTACCCCACAAATATATGAAGACCCTCTTAACTGCATCACAATGCACTCTTCTAGGATTAGACATAAAACAAGAAAGAACTCCCACTACTTGGGAAATGTCTAGTCTTGTACAGACCATAGCATACATTAAGCTTCCGACTGCACTCTGGTAAGGAACTTCTCATGTCTTCCATCTCTGATGGGGATGTAGGACATTGTGAAATAGAGAGCTCCATTCCCAATGCAACAGGAACACAAAGTGGTTTACAATCTTGCATGTTGAACCTTTACAAAACAAAACAAACATACTTACTCTAGCTAAGCCATAGCTTTCTGTTCTCACGATCTCTTCTTGTCTCCATCCCAAGTATGTGTTTTAATACACCAAGATCTTTCATTTCAAACTTCACAGAGAGCTGAGATTTCAATTCTGCAATCAAACCTTTGCCTTTCCCAATAAACAACATGTCATCAACATATAAAGCAATTACCAGAAAATAATCACCATCAAATTTAAAATATACATATTAATCAGATTTAGATAGCACAAATCCCAAACTCAACACATATATAACAAACTTCTGGTACCACATCCTAGGACTTTGTTTTAGACCATACAAGATTTCTTTAACTTACAAACCAACTTGCTTTAAGCTTTTACCACATAGTGCTCTGGCTGTGTCATATAAATCTCTTCCTCCAAATCACCATGAAGAAATGTAGTTTTCACATCCATTTGTTCCACCTCTAGACCATAAATTGTTGCAATAGATAATAAAAACTGAATGGATGTCGTTTTAGCAACAGGAGAAAATATTTCACCATAATTAATACCCTCAACCTAAGAGTATCCCTTCGCAACCAACCGTGCCTTATACTTTTCAACATTTCCATCTGAACCAATCTTTTTCTTAAACACCCATTTACATCCAACAAGTTTTCAACCTTCGAGCAATGGTACAAGGTCCCATGTATCATTCCTTTTAAGAGCTGCCATCTCTTCATCCATGGCTATTTTCCAGGACTCTGCATCATTCGTACCCAAAGCTTCTTGCACAAATCTCGGTTCATCAATGTTAGTGCTCAAAGAAAATATACACTTCCAATCATCAAGTGAATACCCATACCTTTGAGGTGGTTTCCTTTCCCTTGTAGACCTTCGAACAAGTTGAGGTGGAGGTTTATCCACTTCTTCCTCCTCTCCTGAAGATTCAGAGCTTGATGAGCTCTCCTCAACTTCTTGTCTATTTTGGGGTATCGATTCAACTTCCTTAGGTGTAGAAGGAATTTGAATCACATCTTTTTTCTATTCAATTTCTTTATGTTGTTCTCGCTGAAAATTAACAGGAGAAGATTTAGTCTCTCTAAAAATAACACTTCTAGAATAAATTACCTTTTGTGCAACAGGGTCCCAAAGCTTGTATCCTTTCACACCATAGCTATAGCCGATGAAGATATATTTGACAGCCTTAGAATCCAATTCTATTCTCTTCTCCTTAGGCACATGTGCATATGCCTCACAACCAAAAACTCTTAGATGTCTAAGTGAAGGTGTTTTCCCCAACCACGCCTCCATTGGTGTTTTATTAACAAGTGTTGATGTAGGAAATCTGTTTATCAAATAACAAGCAATGGCAACAGCTTTAGCCAAAAACATTTGTTCTAGACTAGCTCCACTCAACATGCTCCTAGCCTTCTCCATCAATGTTCTGTTCATTCTTTCTGCAACTCCATTATGCTATGGAGAATACGGAGTTGTCTTTTGTCTTTTAATCCCATAATCTGTACATAATATGTCAAAGTCTGTAGAATAGTACTCACCGCCATTGTCAGTCCTCAAAAATTTAATTTTCTTTCTTGTCTAAGTTTCTACCATAGCCTTGAACTCCTTACAACAACTAAAAACTTTAGATTTACTCTTTAAAAAATATACCCATGTTCTTCTACTAAAATCATCAATAAAAGTAACATAATATATTGATTTACCAATAGAAGAAACATCAACAGGACCAAATACATCATAATGAATCAAATCCAAGATACATGAAGACTTATGAGAAGATGAGTAAAATTGAATGCAGTTCTGTTTTCCATAAATACAATGTTCGTAGAAATCAAACTCTAGATTGCAATCATTTAAACCCTTCTCTCCAATGTGGCCAAGCCTTTGGTGCCATAACATGGTCTTCTCTATAGGAAAATTTGATTTGCTATACAAAGCTCCCTTGGGTACCCAGAAGCCACGACCATCCACAAAAGAGGAAACCATCTCTTTTTTCAGCGAAGTAGTTTTTGGCTTAATCTTATCATAAGTGCTATTGCATTCAACTATGCATGCATTGAGCTAGTATAATGTACCCAATCTACTTCCTCTCGCTATCACCATAGCACCTCTCACCATTTTCACACCTGCTTCAGAAAATTGTACATGCACACCCACATCTATTAAATTGCTAACAGATAATAAATTTCTTGCTAGTCCTAGGATATACAAGACATCATCAAATCGTCTAACTCTACCATCAGAAAATTTCACATGAATACTACCACAACCAACAATATCAAGGAAAGAATCATCACCCAAATACACCTTACCACCATCATAGTTTTCATACTTACTAAACTAGTTTTTGTTAGGAGTCATGTGGAAAGATGCACCTAAGTCTATCAACCATACATTATCAATTGCACAAGTGGCCAAGGCTGTAATAAAGGCATCTCCATCTTCCTTTTCAGACTCGAAATTAGAATCTTGCTTCTTCTTCTTCTTTTTCTTGTCTTTTTTACAGTCCTTTTGAAAGTGTCAAGGTTTACCACAATTCCAACATATTGCCTTGGACCTACCAGGAGATTTTCTTCTCCCCTTGTTTTTGGACTTGGAACGACCATGTTGCTTCTCATCTTTTCCTTGTTGTTTTGGTCTTCCTCAAACACTCAAAGCCTCTTTGGCACTCAGAGAGACCTTCCTTCTCATCTCTTCAGAGAGTAGAGAACCAACAACACCCTCCATCTTTAAGATGATAGAAGTGCTCCCAGTGGCCATGACTAGGCTGTCCCATGAGTCTGGCAACGAACACAACAAAGTTTGGCACCTTTCTTCCTCGTCCATCTTAACCCCAACTGAGGTCAACTAAGTCACCAACATATTGAATGTTTCCAGATGCTCAGAAATTCGTCCACCTTCTTCCATTCTCAATGAATATAACTTCTTCGTCAATAAAATCTTATTTACTAGAGATTTTTCTTGCTATATCTCACCCAACTTCTTCCAAAGATTCTTCAAAGTGGGTTCTTCATGGACATTTATCAGAATTGAATCTGCATCCAAAGTCTTATTAGACCTTTAGCTTTTCTATCCATTACATCATATTTTGTAGCCAAAGCTAGCTCTGTAGGCCTTTGGACATTTTCATCCACTGCATCCCATAGATCTCGATCAATCAACAAATCTTCCATCTTCAGCTTCCACATCTCAAAGTTTGTGCCATAAAACTCCTCTGCTTCAATCCTCTCGGATCTACTCCGCATATCTATTATCCTGCAATACATAATATGAAATACTCCACACAAGCTCCCACTCAAACTTGATTAGCTCAAAAAACCCTGTACCCAACAAATAGAACCAAAACTGGCCAGGCTCTGATACCACTTGTAAGGAAGCAAAGGTGTGCAGAAACGCTTCCTACGCAAATCTTGAGAAGAGGATTATGCAAATTTCAAATAAAATATTACAGAGATTTGAAGAAACACATAATACCATAAACAATAAAACCATAACACAGTGATTTACGTGGGGAAAACCCTTTTGGGAGAAAAACCACACACTCCAAAACCTGCACCATGTATTATCAAATCTTGGAACAGATTACAACACACTTGCAATGCAAGTTCTTATAGGAGTTTTTACCTCAACTCACTATAGAGGAATTTCAGCACCATTCCAGTAGCATATAGACTTGCAAACTAAGTCTCTTCTTTCTCTCACACAAATGACTATCTCAAAGTACCAATATATAGTATTATATTACATATGAGAATCTTCTAGAGATAAAACTTTTCTCTTTAGAAAAATATAATAAAATCTCTTAGCAATCTTATCTCTATCGTCATATAAAAGATACTTCTCAAAATAGCCGGTTTTCACCTGTCACAAAATCTTCTATTCATGGTTTAATTTATTTAGTTTTATTTCCTTGCAAGGTTGAGACACTTCCTTTTTTTTTTTTTCATTTTTATCTTTTTGTTTTAAAATGCTTTATTCCTAACAATATTTTGCAACTTCCTTGATAGACTCGTATGCAAAATGTGGAAGAAATGACAAGGCACATGAATTGTTCACATAATGCCTCTAAGAAATGCGGTCCCCTCCAGTATAATGAAAGCGAATGCAATTGAAAGGTGTAGAGCCAATCTCCACCACTTTTTCTAGCCTTCCTCTTTTCCTTCACACCATAACAACCCTTATTGCATTACATATATTGCTGATCATTAGGAGTTCCTGGTTACTCTTCATACCTGTAATCACTAACTTAGAGACCAAGTTCCTCTTTTTTTCTAGATCAACCTAGGTAGACTTATATTCAGATAAAAAATGTGAATCACCCACAAGCCACGTTACTCTCCTTCTACGTTATGTGGAGCTGCCTTCCAAAGACATGCATGAAAAATGTGGATGTAAGGACAAGGCACATGGGTGAGGGAGAAAGTCTTGAAGCAAGGATAGGTGTAAACTTAGCTTCTTGCACAAGTTTATTATTATGTCAATTATATATATATATAAAAGGGTATGGGCGGATCATCATGGAAAAAACAGGCCTTAAGTAGCAAAAAGAATTAAAAAAATAGAGTTAGGCAACTTGACATAAAAATTTGAATAAGTTATCTATATTATTTCAAAATATGTAAGAATAGAATTTGTAGAAAATTAAATGTAGTTTCTAAACTACTAGGTCTATTTTTAAAACCAAAATCTATTTGGTGAAAATTTGAAATTTTAATGCAGTAGTACTTAAATTTTAGGGAAAAATAAGAAGTAGGTGTCTACACACCCTAACCACAATAAAATGATAATATTTTTTATAAGATTTTATATATGAGTAGAGGACTTGTATCCCAATGTGATCCATATTTTTGTAATTTTTTCTAAGTAAACTATTAATTTTTTTTTCTAAGTAAACTTGTACATCTAACCACCTTAAACTTGATCAAAACTTCATGAAATTCATTTTTTTAATCCTATAGAATGCAAAGCATAGAATGTGGCGATGTTTCAAATTCAAAAATGTGATATCGCTTTGAAAGTTATAGATTTTTCCACTCAACCTATACATCAAGACTTTTGTCATAATTCAAACGTAAAATAAATAATAATTATTTATTAAATTCAAAGTAAAAGCATAATTTATATTGGTGGAAGTTGAATCTCCTTTAAAACCCTCTTTCTTTTCATTAATTTTGGGTAAAAGTCACCAGCCACATACCCTACAAATACCTCATATTGCCACTTTTGGCCCATCATGATCATGCACATACCCATAATATTTATTCTTATCTATCATTTATTTGATTGATAACTAAATAAACAGATAATTAACAACATATTTATTTATTCATTCATTTATTTATATATATATATATTGTAAATTACAAGCATGATTTCCATTGATGAGTCACTATTAAAACATTTAATATATCTTCCATACGAACATTGATGATGCTTATCAACATTTTCATTTAATTAATTATTTCCACTTAATTAATAAATTTGGATCTGATTATCAAAATTAAGAAGAGAGAGAGAATTTAATATTAAATCTATTAATACTTGTATGAATTATTAATACTAAAGCTATTAATATTTGTATTAAATCTATATAGTAATAATTAGACACATTAATATTAATATCATATGTATTCATATAGTATTTACTTTTTCCCAACTATTAAACTACATGCCATGAATTAGTTATACGTAATATATATATAACTCCTTGCTTTATTAACCCTATTCTAAAATACAATCTCAGCTAGACATTATACAAAGTAACTATATATATGTTGATATATTATTATTGCCAAGTAAATGCAAATGACAGTATTGAAAATTCAATCTATATATCTTCCAGTCATTTAAATTCTTCAATATAGTCAAAATAATAATATAAATGAAACACATTTTATATCGTGACAACCATTAAATTATCTCTTCTAATAGTCATCCAAAGAGAAAACATAATCAATTGCCCAAATAGATTGAATGACAAACTCAACATGACCTCACAAATCACCAATAAATGACTTACTCATAATTCAAAGATGGCCGAAATGTAGGGACACTACATCCTCGCCCCCTTGGCATCGACTTACTCCTAGAAGTCCCTCACAAGCATAAGCACAATAATACAAAAAACTAACAATTGAACCAAGTAATTTAAACAACATCAATTAAATGATTTAGATTAATAAAAAAAATGTTACCAAAACCAAAACGGGGTTGTAAACAGACGACATCATCAATCGTAAAGACGGGGTGACGGACTAAGTCAAGGAAGCTTTCTCTTGAAATCAATTTTAAACTTCATACCGATTGGGATTTATGAGGCTCGCCTTGTCCTGACAGTGCAAGTGGATCTAAGGCTTGGGTACTTGTAAATCTGCATAGAACAAAGTGTCGAAGCAACATATATATGTAATGCCATACACATTGTGAGAGAGAATTGCAATGCAACAGGGCGCTCACAGATGGGTGATGCAACACTATCCCTCTCAACCAACTCTCAAATAATAGCCACAACAACTAGGGAAACCCTAATTATCCATTCAATTTGTAAGCAATTCACTACTAAACAGTCAGAATAATAATCACATAGTGATCATAACCATAAATCTACATCATGTGTCATGTCAAAATGGATTACTGCTTAGTATTATTAGTATCTACCTCTAAATATCCCAATTAATTTACCTTCATCACTATCTTTCAGAAGTCGACTCCCTTGGAATCACAAACTAGGGTGGAACCATAACACATTAGTACTAGTCATTCAAGTTGTTTCAATACCTTGAAATGCTACACTTCCATAAAAGTGCAACATACTCACACACAAAAATCACACATTTTCATTAAATATCATCATTTACACACAAGGCATTCCACTTAATTTATTAGTCAACACAAAATTTCACCCCATATGTATTAAAGACTATCTAATAACACCTCTTCAGAATCAACAAAACATGATGTATCATTCCCCAAGCATAAAATCCTAAGTTTATCATTTCATAGTTACTATTTCTATAATTTAACGTACATACTATACATACACACAAACTAACATTACCGAGAATCACATCAAAAGGCTACAAAAGGGTCCATCTAGATGCCAAAAAGCAACATACTAATCCAAACAAAATCCATGAGCCAAGAGCCAGTATTCATCTCACATAATCCATACCTCTCACTCAGTGGTTTGATGGTGTTAGGCCACACCCACATGGTGAGACTATCCAAGCAAAACCACAATGACCTACCTCTTGTTGTATAAGGTGGTTAGCCTCCAAGAGATAGTCATCACACATAGGTGGGTAGTGGTTCCTAGTTGTATAACAGCCTCACATACCCCCATCCCTAAGGTTCCCTACGTTTGCTTCCTCCTATACACTCACCAAGTCTGCCTCATACGTCCTTGGAGAGGAATCACAATATGACACATTGCTGACCTCAAAAACAATAAGGATAAACTATTTTAGCCACCAAAGTCATAAAATAAACATCAAATAAGATTCAATTTTAATAATAAAGAAAGAAATGCACGCAATGTCAACACTAAATCAAATGTAACCATGAGGGCTACGAGAGAATAAGATCACAAAGTGTGGCTAAACCATTACAATCAAATATAAAAATAATGTCAACCTTCATAGTCAATCGAAAATCATCAATAACCATATAGAAAGTCCTCTATCTTTGAAATTGTACTATACACTACTCCATGACTAGATACTAGCCACCAAACAAGGAAGGAGGGAACATCGTCAGGCTAGAATAGTAGCCCTCATGTGGTGTGGAGTGAGTACACCATCCACATGACTCAAGGTGTGCTCCTTGGCTACACCCTTCCTTGCGTCATCATAGAAAATGGTCATACACCAGTTGGAGAAGGCATGCACTGGTCGTATACCACATGGAAATGTGTCTATGGCTCCGTGGAAGTAGGCACATGCAGAACACACGCCACATAGTGATACCTCATGGGGAAGGCACATGTAGGTACTCACTATAGCCAAAGGTGTACACATACCCATATGCTAACCAACCCAAACACTGTCGAAAGAAAACATGAGTATCTCTCTACAAGTGTGTGAGGCTCCATTATGCTCATTACACAAGTAGGCTATCATAACAAAATCTCAAAGTGTACCTTCATGCGTCTATGCACGTGGCATCGTGTCCTCGAGCCCAACTCGCTACCATCAACAACACGACATCATCACCAACACTGTCTTAGAACATTAGTGGGGTGTGGCATCGTATAGATTGCATCATGTCAGAACATGTGCAGATATGATGTATACAATACATATATGAGTATATCAATATGGGGCTACTCGAGATTCACTTCTCATATACAGAAGGTTAACTCGGTAATGCCAACTCATCCTTATGAAAGGCTAGGAATAAACTAATAAACCAATGCTGTTCTACTCAAAACTATGGGGTTTAGGCTAGCACATATGGATCAAGTACCCTAATCCATCGTAAGGGGAAGTAGTGAGTAGGTTTCCCTTGGATCAGTTGAGCTAAGACCACTCTGTGTCGTAATATGTTCACGCTGCACACTTGATGGAAGAAACTTGTGGTTGCTACTACCCCTTCATAGATTGAGGGGCTAGAGAACAAAAAGAAAAGAATCTATGAGACTACATTATGGCTACTTTTATATATATATATATATAGATTTTCAACCACACGTGGGTTGGCCCTCAATTAGGTAACAAACAT
>VDFB02232141.1:0-46742 GCA_007258455.2 Sequoia sempervirens
AAATTGATTTTAGGCCATTGGCCTAGGGGCAGTTTTTCAAGATAATCCTTTCTCCCCCTGTTGATAGTTGGTACCAGAATGCAGGAAATTGTCAAAATTTGTGCCAATAGCTTTCAAATGTATTAGTGATCACTTGTGCAAAGAGTTTGAGGAGTTGAAGGTCTACAGATGAATTCTTCTTTTATTTTCTGAGAAAAAAAAGTACCTAGAACTCCTAGGGAAAAACATTTAATGAGATAAAAAGGTTTGGTGTGAAGTTATAAAAGGGTATTTGGAACCCTCATTTGTCACCTTGCATTGAAGAAGAATAGAAGGAGAGCCTCTGCAACAAAATTTTGAAGGAGTAAGGTCAATTTAGCAGTGAATTCATCAGGTATTTCAGTTGCCTATAAAATTCTCACTTAATTTGGTGCTTGGTAGAAACTTGTTCAATACAGAAAATGAAGCAAATCAAAGGAATGGTGAATTTGGATGAATATAGCAGTAAAAATATTAGGGATGTGAGAAATATGTTGTCGGCCAATGAATTGAAATGGATCGAAGGTGTGAAACACAAAAGTTTGGATACTTGCAGTGAATTTCCTTATTTTTCCAATGTGGAAGTTGTTAGGTTTATCTTGAACAGATTGAATGATGACATTCTTACTATGGATAAACCCTATCACATTTTGAAAGAGGTAATTAGGAATTTAACTGGGTTATGCAATGTTGGGGATATTCCAAAAAAGAAGTTGATTCAGAACAAGGAGGTCAAAACCCTAATCGGAGTAACTAGAGATCAGAGGGCTTTGATAATTTTGATGATCAAGGATTTGATAACAAGGTACATTGCACATGGAATTTCATACAAAATATTTTTCAAAAACAGGGACGGCACAACTTCGGTAGGCGTAGTTTATATCTCTCATAAAATGATTATGGAGGATGAAGATATTGATTTGTGCAGATTGCTAAAAGATCAGTTGATGGAAAATGTGCAACTTACCAAGGAGGTAGATTACCCCTTCAGGTTTGGTACCTTGGTCATATGTCTTGTGATGTATTTTTTGAATTGCTTGTCACAAATTGATAATGTTGTATGGAAAGAGAATGAACCAATTTGCAAACAAATTTTTTAAGATTCTAATACTTTGGCAAACTGTGAGCAAGAGTATGAAAATTTCTTTAAGGAATTGCTAGGGAAGTTTGGTGCAATTAGCATTTCCATTCAAGTAATAACACTTGAGGTTGGATCCTCTTCTGGTGAAATGGAAAGGAAGAAGAAAAGAGCAGAAGAGATTGTTGTTTACACTCCTTTGACACACAAGTCTCCAAAAATTGAAGGAAAAGGTAAAAAAAAAGTAATTGTGGATATACCAGATGAGGAATCTGATGAGTACACTCCAAGGGAAGAACTGGAATCAGTTGAACTAGATGTATTAATTGCAAAAGGAAGCGAAGAAGAAGATGTTTTATCCAAAGAAAATATATTGTAGCCTTTTCAAGAGAAAGATGGGATGCAGAAAATTGCTAGCTTATGGTCTGAGAGACCCTCATATGAGTAGGACCTAATCAAGAGCACATTGATTACTTATTTTGTGCTCAATAACATTGGTTTGGAGAGTTTGTAGAATTTATTTTCTAAATAAATGATCGAATGCATTAAGGATGCTATGGTCTCTAAGTCCCCAGATAGGAAAGGGGAAGAAATAATTCTACATCTAAAGGAGCAATTCAGGCTATCTCTTACCAAATTGAAAAGGAAAATGAATGTGTTGAGGCAATGCATTAATTCAACAAATAATATTTACAACTATTGTCTTCGTTGGCCTCATGTTGTTGGGAGATACAAGGAAAAGCTAGAGCAAATTAAATCTGAGTTGATCAAAACTGGTCAGGATTATAACATGTTTCAGGATGAGGATGGTGCAATCAAGAAAAGGATTCAAGAGTTGAATTCTGAGCATGCAAAATTTCACTTCACCAAAAACAACCTTGTGGACACCTTTTGGAAAGTGAAGGATTTAACCGAATGCAGGTTGGAGCAGCTAATTGAGGTTTTGAGGAAAGGAGAGAAATTAGAAGAGGCAATCACAATTCCATAATCTCTCATCTAGATTATTAACAAGACATGTGAGAACAAAAACTTGATCATAATCATTGGGATTGTAGTGGAAGCATGGAAAAAGTTTCTTCTGGAAATGAAAGATAAGTACAAGATAATTTTTTGAACCAAGTAACAGTTGTATTTCTTCAAATTTTGATCCAATTTTTGAAAGGGGGAGAGAGTGCAGTAAAAAATATGTTTTTCACTGATTTCAAAGGGGGAGAGAGAGTAGTGAAAAATTCCTTATTATTCTAAGGGGGGGCTGTGTTTTGAATTTTAAAATTTTGAAATGCAAAATGGGGAGAGAGAGCGTAATCATATTGGTTCCCACACTTAGTCATTTTTCACTAAGTGTTGCCATCAATGCCAAAGGCGAAGATTGTTGGTATATGGATTTTTTGTTGGCATACAACTTCTAGTGTTGTCATTGATGGCAACCTCAGTCATTTTTCTGGTCCACAAATCAGGATTCCCTCATACTGCCAGGCAGAGTAAAGAACAAAGTTTTACCGGCAGAGAAAATGAAGAACAAGGTATTTAGTTAGTATGTTGATCTGTATGCTTCACCAGATCATCATTTTGACTTGTGGATATCGAAGAAAGTTTTTAATCATATATATTACCTTACTGTTAAGTTTTCTGGTGTCACATCAATCAATGTATAAGTTAGGAGATCCGACAGGATGATTTTCTATTTATTTGTTCTTGAAGGCCAACAAAGTGAATTTGGCATGTCGCAGATGTATAAGGAGTAATTGTTTAAATGTATCAGTGTTCAAGCATTTTTTTCTTGGGCCACAACATAGCATAAGCCAACCTTGATGGGTGCACATTAAATATAACTTGTGATTTGAGCCGACCATTGGAGAATATTTTCATGTTTTGTTGAAGCTAACTTGGAGCGATTGAAATCTTGGTAGTGGATATATATATGAGATCGTTAATGCATTTTTTAGTGTGTAAGTGTGTGGAAGAGAAGAGAAGATGTGTGTTGTGAATATCAGAATGGTGATTGAGCGATTTATTCACAATTTCACTTGTGCATTAAAGATTTTGTGATGCAAGTTAGAGCAGAGCATAGCAGAAGTCCTGAATCAGTCAAAAGGATAGAAGATCGATTATTGAGCTTCACCAGAACTGAAACTAGGAATTTGTAGATGTCATCTTTCTTAGTTCAACTTTTTTTGTAATTCAAACATTTTTTAAGGTAGTGAACCTTCCTGTAAGCAGTGAGCTTTTTGAGCAATGAGCTCTAGGCAGTGTGCCTGAATGCATGTGCATTCCATATTTTCTCATACTTTTACTAGAGTATAAATTATGGATTAATCTCCATCGTGGTTTTTCCCCTAACAGGGTTTCTACGTAAAAATATTGGTGTTATGGTGTTTTGATTGTCTCCTTCATGTGCTTGCATCTTTATTTTTGTTTAAGTGTTGTAAATGGTTTAAGTTCTGGAAAAAAATAAGAAAATTTTTGAACACTGATTCATCCCCCCTCTCAATTTTCCTTGAGTCCAACAACAACTTCACTTCCTTCTAGTTGTGGATTTGAGGCAATTTCTTTATGCTTCTCCCACTGCAAGTACCTCTTTTCCCTATCACTTGGTTGGATATAAATTACTAAACCCTCAATTTGACAAGATTACAACTATGATACCACTATAATATCCCTCATAAATATTTTTCAATCTGCCATTAAATATTTTACCAAAAACACCAACGCCGCATAAAACTCACCGCAATGAACACCACATCGGCGACTGAATACGTTCCACCTTATAATACCATCAATTGACATTGATGGTTTTCAGCATAACACGGTCAATCATCCAACGCAATTCTCGACCACCAATATTCAACATCTGAATGCATATCATCTGAGTCCAAATCTCCTTGGTTTTCCAGCCTCAGATTATTCCCACAATGGTTTATTAGCCTTTATAGGAGAGTCAAAACCCGTGTAAAGGAAACAAGCATAAAATGAATCCAAGCTACAACGGAATGTAATTAAAGATGCCAAAACCAAACAACCACAAACTTGGGTTCCCAAATCCAACACACAACATGAGTTTCCTACATGTGAAGAATGTAACTCCCAAAGCCAAGTGTTGAAAACTTATTAACATGCACCTAAAAGATCAACCATAATAAAATTCATTATCTTGCACCACTTTTCATCCAATTACTTTAATTTTCCTTTTTTTCCAAAAATCCACACCCTCCTTGGTTTAAAATAATAATTTATAAATATTTAACATTTGACCCCCAAAAAAGCTTAAATTAAAACATCTTGACAAACCAAATTCTTGTTTAAGTTGTAATTTTTCAAACTTACTATATATTGGGAAACCAGGCTTGCTATAAATAATAAGTTTCTAAAATTAGAAAGGGGACATGACATGATCCCAAATGTTGGTGAGAAAATACTTACTAGAAACTTATGGAATTTAAAAAAAAGATCATTGGAAAATAATTCTAGATTAGTTTTTAATGAAAGTTAGTCATTGAACTTTTAGATGGACATCTTTTGTTAGAAGACTAACTCTTTTAAAACATTTCCTTCAAGCTCTTCCTATTTATATATTTATGATCTTATTTGCTCACAAAAAATTCTTAAAGATTTTGATTCTCTCTCCTAGAAATTTCTATGGGTTGGAAATTTGGAATCTCAAAAATGGAGTTTGGTTAATTGGGATTAGGTTTTTAGTACTAAATCTAATGTCAATATTGGATTAAGGTGGTTTGAATTACATTCTCAAACTTTATCTGCCAAATTATAATGGAGGTAATGTTAGTATCTTAAGAACTTATGGGCTAGAATTCTAAATTTCAAATATTTGGGAGGGATCTCTTTGGAGGATATTCAAAAAATGTAGTTGGTTGGGAAAGGTTTGACGGTTTGGGATACTATAAAGAGGGGAGCTTGCATTGTTAAAGGTTTGTTTTGGATTATCAATAAGGGTGATAGAGATCTTTTTAAAAAATATTCTTAGGATCCTAGTCCTCCAATCCTTTCAGTCTTCCCCATTTTCTTTCATTAAGTGAAAATATTAAGGTAGCTAGGTGGTCTAAAGCTACAAATTTTAAGATTGGTACTCAATTGAGTAGATCCCAAATATATCATTGGAAGGATATGTTAGCTCTCAAAAATGCAGGTTTGAACCACAAGAGGTTGCCAAGCTCTCACAATGTTTCAGGGTAATAGAAAAGGCCAAATGATTTGAACCTTCTTCTCTTTAGGTGTTGCTAGACCTAGGAAGGTATACCTATTTGAATAAAGTAGACTTGACCTTTGTTCATTTCCTAAAGAAATTTACCCACACTCGCAAATCAGAGTGGATAAATGAGTTTTATTTTGGTACAAATTGTATAAGCAATATCAAGGCTAAATCTAATGTGTTCATACGTAAAAAATAAATGAAACTTAAAGAGTGGAATGGTAGACTAGTGCCTTACTGGGTGTACAGAGTCAAATGAAAATCTAAAATGAATAACTTCTTTCTGGCAGAAACTCAAATTGTTTGGCATATAGGTTTAAGTTTATAACTGGTATAAGCATGCAGGAATGTGACTACTGAGTTCTTCTTAATGATACAAATGAGATTCCCTAATTAATATGATTGATTTAAAGGATTTAATCTTTCGTTGAGAGACCCAATTAATCCAACCATACAGATACAACTAATGTGCACTGATAAACTAAAAAATATCCTTGATATATTAGTTTAAACAATTAGAAAAACATCAACCTTGGAGACAACTTCAGCAATACTTTTAATTAACACAACAAACAATTGAAACTAGGAAAATGTCATCACATCAAATGAATTCAATTGAAATCTCCATCATTTTTTACATGCATCATAGTCTCAAAATATAAACATTCTGATCTATTGTATTTTTTATTCGCAAACTACTCTATATCTCATTCGCTGCCAAAAATAGGTATTTACACATTGGCCATATGAAAAGTCACGTCCATTCGTATTCAAATCTGGGTGATCCATTGTATTCAGGCCTTTTCAAACATTCATTAAACACCCGCGAAGACATCTTGTAGTTTCGTCGATGCCCTGAGTCTCTCTGACTATCACATATTACATATCGCTTTGGTGTCACACAGTCTCATCAATGTCCTGAGTCTCAACGATAGCCTATAGATCATATGTCGCTATGGTGTCATGCAGTCATACTGACGTCTTGAGTCTCCCTGAGAATTATTGCTTCGGTCATGAATTTTTCATTATAACTCTCGTCGATGAAGCCTATCACTGTGACATAGAGGGTTGACGGGACCTTCCTTTGACTACTTGTCTCTTGCCGAGAATCTTCCTTCGGCAATTCTGATCACCAAAACAAATGTTTCTCTTACCAATGGAAGTATATTCGGTATGACCTTTTGTATCCCTTCCTGCTGAAGCAAGTCTCACTGAAGATCAAACATATTGCCAAGTCCCAATATAATCCTTTCGCTATGACATAGGGGGTCGGCAGGACTCCATGACTTCATACCGATGACATCATACTTCCAGTAGGATCCACTTTTCTAGGAAACTCATTGAGAATATTGTAGATTACTTTTTGATACTCTGAAATTGCACCATAATCGATAAGACATAAATAAGACCGTTATGACTTACACGATGACTTAGGTCTCACCGACAATCATTTTGTGCTTCATCGGTATAACACACATGTGCTCGTTATGATGTATATCAATGAAGATTTTCTCGCCGATAGGATCCTTTGGTCACTAAGACAATGAACTGTGTCTTGCCGATATGTGTCTTCAGATGAAATCATATCAGTATGACATTCCCGAACTCTCGCCGATAGACTGTAATAAATATAAGTTAACATGAAATGCTTTATGGATCAGGGAGACCCTCACCATCTCTTGCCGATATGAATTATACATTGAAATACTCAGGGTTAGATGAATTCTATGGGACCAAATGATAAAATATGGGAAATTTTGTTATGCAAAGCAGATTCTTATGTTTATGGAATGGGCATTCTTTGGGAACTAACGGGTATGTGCAGCTATGAAATTTTCAAAATTTTACAGTTCTAATATTGGCTTCGTCTGGGGATGAATGATTGTGAGATCATTGCAAGGATCCATATTTCTAGGTGAGCAGACCAAAATCAAGGTGATGGACCAGGGAGCAAGATGGAATGAATGGAAATGGAGATGAACATGACCCTATACTACTGTACATGGAAAGATTTATTTAAAATGAAGGAATATCAGGATTGTCCATGTACTTGCAATTCCTATTCCTTTTTATTTCCTAAACTACTGTGCATGGAAAATAATTTTTAAGAGGATTATCAAGAGTTGTCCATGCACTGGGAACCCTTAATCCTCTGTATTGCTTCAAGAGAAAAAATGCTTCAAGAATTTCCCATGTACAGGAAACTCCTAAATTTCACCAGTCATGTTTTGCAAATAATATGAATCTTCACCTTTCTTGCCAACAACAACAAAGGGTCCTAGCCACAAAGCTTCAAATTTCCAATGCTTTCCCTTTTCTTGACACCTTGCATTCCACATTAGCACCAAATCATTTTCTTCAAATTTTCTATCTTTTTCTCTTCTATCACATAAATACTTCATTTGTGCCTGCAACTTCACATTTTGGTTTTGGACCACTCTTCTTATCTCATCAAGCTCTACCAGCTGCTCCATTCTCTCCTCCATTGGTTCAGGAATGTCTATCTTCCTGAAGGATAAATTTGTAAACTGGTAACAAATTTTGTAAAGGAATCCTAGCTTGTGTTCCATATACCAATTCAAATGGGGATTTTCCAATTTCCTTTTTCACAGTTATCCTATCAGCCCACACAGCCAACCTCAATTTTGAATCCCAAGCCTTTTTATTCCCACCTAGCATCATCCTTATGATCTTCAGAAGACTTTTGTTGTTGGACTCTACTTGACCATTAGCTTGCAGATGGTAAGGAGCTGCATAAGAAACAATGATACCATATGTACTGAAAAAATCTTTAAACTCATCAGATCTAAAACACATCCCATTATATGTGATCAATCTTAATGGTGTACGAAATATGGTAATGATGTTATCCATTAAAAAATTGATTACAACTCTACTTGTTGCTTGGTTGGTTGCGACTGCCTCTACCCATTTAGTGAAGTAATCAGTAGCTACCAGTATCCACTTATGTCCACATTATTTCTCTTGTATCTCCCCAATAAAATCAATTCCCCACAAATGAAAAGGGGCTTCAACTTACAAAGGTTTGAGTGGTAAAGTTCCATGATACTTCATTTTCCCTGAGAACTTCTGGCATGCTTCACATCTTCTTACATATGAAAAATAATCATTAAATATTTTTGGAGAGTAATAATGTGCCCTGAGAATCTTATGTGCAGTTTTCTTTGCAAAATAATGGCCTCCACAAACCCCTTCATGCATTTATTTTATAATGTGTTGGGCCTGTGACTCATCTAGTAATAGAAACAACATCTCATCCCTATTTTTAAAAAATAAATCACCTTCCATGAACACATATTTGGATGCTTGCAGCTTCAAGGTTCTTCTCTGATTGTCACTTAATCCTTCAGGGCACTTCATGTATCTAAGGTAATACATGGTGTCTGTATACCAAGCAGTATGCTCAATACTTGCAATTACATTTCCTTCATCTTCTACATTACAAATTTGATTTGTTTCAACATTTGTTTCTTCCATTAACTTGGCCAAACCCTAACCTCTCACTAACTTAGTGATCTGTATTTCCATATCAAATTCTTGATTTTTATTAATCTACCTACATCTCTTTCCAGTTACGCCTGACTGTGTCAAAATATCTTTAACAACTGCATGAGGGACATAAGCTATCACTTTGGCTCCAACAAGATATGGTCTAAAATATTTTATGGCTTTCACCAATGCAAACACTTATTTCTCCATTATATCATATTTCAATTCTGACCCCTGCAGTGACTTGTTGAAAAAAGACAGGCTGCTCATAACCTTCCTCATTCTTTTGTAACATGACAACAACTATAGTATGCAACGAAGCAAATGAAAATATTTGAAAGGGTTTTGAAAAATCTGGAGATTTAAGGAGAGGAGCTTCCTTGATGGCCCTTTTGATGGATATGAAAGTTTCCAATGCCTCTGCAGTCCATTCTATCTTTTGTCCCTTTCTTAACATCTTTGATATGGGCTTAATAATTGTAGCAAAATTAGAGATAAATCTCCTAACAAAATTGATCTTTCCAAAAAATGACTGGATGGCCTTGATGGTCTTAGGAATAGGAACTTTATCTATGGCTTCAACCCTCTCATGATCTATTCTAATTCCCTCCTTTAACACAATATTTCCAAAGATTTTACCTTCTCTGACTGCAAAATGACATTTTTTAGGGTTCAGACTAATACCATATTCTAAAGCTTTAATAAATACATTTTTCAAATGTTCTACTTGATCTTCGTCCCTTTTTGAATAAGCAGTATGGTCATCTTGATACACCACCATGATAGCATTAATCAAGTCTGCAAATGCTACGTCCATAGCTCTTTGAAAGGTTGCACCCACATTTTTGATACCGAATGGCATTCTCACCTAAACATACATTCCCCATGGAGTTGTAAAGGTTGTTTAGTACTACTCAAATTCTTTGACTTTGACTTGGTTGTAAAAAGAAAACCCATCCATTATAGATAACAACTCACACCCTATCACTTTATGTAGTTCAACCTCCATATTAGGTAGAGGATAATTATCCTTGAGAGATGCACGTTTAGATTTTTGAAGTCCACACATAATCTGATATCCCCATTCTTATTCCTCATAAGAACCAGGTTCGAAACCCATGTTGAATGCCTGATTAGTTTGATAATACCCCCATCTCTAAGCTTTACCAATTACTCCTGCATTTTTGGCTCCAATGTTGGATTGATAGGTCTTTGTCTTTGCCTGAATGGCTTTGCATCTAGATTCAATAGGATTTCATGTTGAAACAAATCTTCCCTATATGCTTTCACATCTTCATAACACCATGCAAACGCATGTTTATATTTTCTCAATAGTGCAATCAACATTCTTCAAATTTTTGGGCTTATTTTCTTTCCAATGTATACCTTTTTTGGTGCCAGTTTAGTCCCTAAATTGACCTCTTCAATATCCTCCCTCTTGACAGGCATCTGTTTCATGAGGGACCGATCATTTCCATCATATACCCTTTCCAATGCTACTAGCCCTTTGGGAAGTTTATTAGTTTTAAGCTGTAATACCTCTTTCCCAAATACTTTCTGCTTCCTTATACTTCTTCAACAAATCCATTGAAATCCACTTCCTGAGCTTCATATTGATCTATACAGTGAAGAAATTTCAAGATGTCATCATCATCATTAAAAACCTCCCAACTGTATATATTGTCAAGCACAACAGGTTTTGCTTTGAACTCAATTTGAGACACTCTAGCTAATGTGATATCATCTCTCCTAAATGCTACATTGGCTAAAAACTCTGCCATTATATTCTTCAACCTATCAATCCACTCAATTGAGAAATCATCAAACAACTCAATTGTGTCCCATACAACATTCCTATATTGCTTCAGCCTTTTGTGTTTTGCTACATATTTTCATTTAACTTGAGAAACAACTAGCTCAGAATCCCCTAGAATAGCTACCAGCTTGATCTTATGTTTTAAAGCCATATTTAAACCTGTTAACAAAGCTTCATACTTTTCTATATTGTTCATGCATTCAAATGCCAGAAAAAATGAATATTTAAAAGTAACTCCTTCAGGGGAAACAAACACTAATCCTGCTTCATTACCTTCTTTGCTGCAAGCTCCATCAAAGTACATTTTCCACACACCATCACAATTTTTTGCAACATGTTTATCAATTGGATCACCATTGACAAATTCTAGTTGGGTTAGTTCTATCTTAAAATTCCCAAGATCCACATCAGAAAAGCAATTGACTTGATCTGGAGGTACATAATCTACAATTGGGTTCATCCTTGGCTCCCTGTGCAACTTAACTTCTTGACCGTTCATAGGAATTGTTGCATAAGATAAATCAAATTGGACGTTTCACCCAACTATTATCATCCACTGTCTTGATAGAAGCATTCCAAACTGAGGAAGGGTATCGATTACAGTTATATCTATATTATAGGCCACCTGAGGATAAGTATCTAGTTTGACTTCAACATCTTTTATAACACCTACTACTGAAACAGGCCGGCTATCCATTGCATTACACTTCCCTTCATTAGTATCTACCCATATACCAAGTTGTTTCATAACTCCAAATGGCATGATATTGATTGCAGCACTAGAATCTATCATGCAATTCCTCAACAGTTTGTTGTTTATAAGTAGTGTGGTGAAAAAAGGTTCAACTTGTGGGGAATTTACCAATAAATCATTTAGGCACACCTCTAGGACAAACACCTTCTCTTCCTAATTAACCGTTTTAGTGGCTAGTTGATTTTCAGAATTTTTATTTTTCTCATTTTCATTTGATATCAATTGAATTTCACTATCCCTATACTCCTTAATTCTCATCACCTCAAGCAGTGGGATAGAAATTTTTACCTGAGATAAAGCCTGAGAGAAGTCAAATGAAGAACCCTCTGCCTTAACCGTTTTCTTTTTCTCTAATGTTTCCCCTTTGAATTCTTCCTTTTGGACAGGTTTCTGCTTTTCTTTGTATAACTCTTTGTTCTCTTCTCTCTGAACAAGCTTTTGTGTGTTCTTGTCATGTTGCTTATTTTATTTTCTCTTCAAAACTCTTGCTATTACTTCTCTATCTTTCATGAATTTTTCCTTGAGAGCACCTTCCTTTTCATTCACTATCCTATTTCTTAACCAATACCTGCTCTTCGCTTGTTCAACCACAACAATGGTTAACCTCTTTATTTCTTCATCAATGGGTCTCCTTATACCGCATTGAGTAGGCACCTCAATAGAGTATTGTTCTGCATAACTATCTTCAGAATAAATAAAAAAACTTATTGTTCAGCCATGTGGACATTGTACCTTTGATTTGAAACATCGTACTCACAGCCTTCATCTTCTAAAGATGAATATTCCCCCTTAGTAGGGTGAAAGGTATTTGAGGTCAAGTAGATTGTGTGATCCTCTCCACTATCACACACTGAAATTCCTTATTCTTGCATTTTTTGGGATACAACACAATGATTTGGGGAATGTGGCCCATCACAGCCTGCACACCAGAGATTATTATTTACCACATACACCACCTTCTTCTTTAATGGATCAGGTGTTTCCTTGTTCCTGGGTCTATCTATTACAAGTTTTCCATCCTTCCAATTTGTATTGTAAGGCATGTCATGTAACCGAGGCCTCTCATTTCTGTACATGTTCTCCTGTTTGTACTGATAATTATTGGCTTGCTGAGTAACCCTAGGATTGTCTCTCTTATTGATCATCCCAACAGCTTTCTTGTTGTTTTCAATGGTCAGTGCTATCTTCTGGGCTTTAGCTAAATCTCTTGGAAACCCGTTCCTTAGTTCATACCCTATTTTTTGATCAAATGCATTGAAATAAATACTCATTGTTGTAGAGTCTGGCAACTTTGACCCAGTGGTATTTTATTTTGCAATTTGCTGAATCTTCAGTTAAAATGATAAATTGACTCATTTTGATTTTTTTGAATCCATACTAATTCATGTAAAGCAGCATCCGATGCACATGGATTTCCATATTGTTTAAGAAATTGATCCTAAAATTCTTGGATAGAATCAACAGAGGTTGTTGGAAGGCTATTCAACCAATCCTTAGCTTCTTCGATGAGTGACATCATGAATAACCTCGTATGTAAATATTCATATGATACATCCAAGTCTTGGACAAAAGCATTAAAATTCCTCAAATGATCTTCAACAGTAATTGCACTACTCCCTGTAAACTTAGGAACAAGACTTCTCCAACTACTATCCATAGGGTAAGGGTATAATTGAAACCCTGTCAAATCAAATTGTCTTATCATTGTTGTATATTGCTAAGGGGGAGGATTATGCACATGTTGATACTGGTACATTGGATTATTGTATTGTGTATGAAGATATGGCACATATTGCTGACCATGAGGTGGTTGTAGATTTGTATGTTGTGATGCAATATACGGTGGATAGTTTGGTTGCTTGTATTGATTTCTCATATGATTCTGAGGAGCCTTTGATGGGTCTGAAGGCCATGTATTATCATTTCCCTGCCTATGAGGCGGTATATACTTTGAAAAACCTATTGTCTAAGCATCAATTTGGAATTTCTTAAATTTCAAGTCTTGGATTGCTTTTATCATTTGGATCTTTTCCTGTTCATCTTTTTCCCTTTCTACTTTGTGTTCATGAAACTCGAGTTGTGCTTCTACTTCTTGATGAGTTGAGAACTCATAGTTTTCTTGAGGAATTACATGATCAATAGGCTCACTTGGATTACCCTCCATTCTTTGATCATATTCTTGTTGACATCTGATTCATTCAACTTCGAGTTTAACATCAAACTCTTCCTGTTTCTGAGGATTATAAAAATCATTTATGTGTTCTTCAGCGGTATAAGGTTCTGCACTTGGATTATCTCTCCATGTATTATAACGGTCATATGTATCACAATGTAGTCTTGATGCTTTGTCTTTGTTCGTTATGCACATGTCATCATTTATCTTCTTTCCCTTATCAACCTTATTATCCTTATGGGTCCACTTACTATTGCCAGCAGGACCTCCAGAAGGACCTCCTTTGTATTGGGATCTTCTACCATTCATGTTGAATTGATGTAATGTTTTTGTCAGAGTCACCACTCACTTTGTGAAAAGTGAGAAAAATGAAACTATTCTTGATTTTATCCCCCAGCGGAATCACCTTTTCAGAAACTTCTGAAATTATGAATTTTTCTTTAATGATTTTGTATGATGATCTTCAACCGGATATCCTGCAATAAGTCCCCAGCAGAGTCGCCAATTTGTTAGCTCTCAAAAACGTAGGTTTGAACCACGAGAGGTTGCCAAGCTCTCACAACGTTTCAAGGTAATAGACATGGCCAAATGATTTGAACCCTCTTCTCTTTAGGTACTGCTAGACCTAGGTGAGTATACCTATTTGAATAAAGCATACTTGACCTTTGTTCATTTCCTAAACCAATTTACCCAAACTGGCAAATGGGAGTGCATAAATGAGTTTTATTTCAGTACAAATTGTAGAAGCAATATCAAGCTAAATCTAATGTGTTCATATGTAAAACATAAATGAAACTTAAAGAGTGGAATGGTAGAGACTAGTTCCTTATTGGGTGTACGGAGTCAAATGAAAATATCAAATGAATAACTTGTTTTTGGCAGAAACTAAAATTATTTGGCATATAGGTTTAAGTTTATAACTGGTATAAACATGTAGGAATGTGACTATTGAGTTCTTCTTAATGATCCAAATGAGATTCCCTAATTACTATGATTGATTTAAAGGATTTAATCTTTCCTTGAAATACCCAATTAATCCAACCATACAGATGCAACAAATGTGCACTGATAAACTGAAAATATCCTTGATATATCAGTTTAGACAATTAGAAAACATCAGCCTTGGAGAACACTTCAATAATACTTTTAATTAACACAACAAACAATTGAAACCAGGAAAAATTCATCACATTAAATGAATTCAATTGAAATCTACATAATTTTTTACATGCATCATAGTCTCATAAACTAAACATTCTGATCTACTGTATTTTTTATTCGCTCCTTACTCTATATCTCATTCACTGCCAAAAATAGGTATTTATACATCGGCCATATAAAAATTTGCATCCATTCGTATTCAAATCTTGGTGATCCATTGTATTCAGGAATTTTCAAACACTCGCCAAACACCTGTGAAGACATCTTGTAGTTTTGTCGATGCCTTGAGTCTCTTCGACTATCACATATTACATATCGCTTTGGTGTCACACAGTCTCATCGATGTCCTGAGTCTCAACGATAGCCTATAGATCATATGTTGCTATGGTGTCATGCAGTCATATCGACATCTTAGTCTCCCTGAGAATTATCACTTCAGTCCTGAATATGTTGTTGTAACTCTCGTCAATGAAGCCTATCACTGTGACATAGAGGGTTGTTAGGACCTTCCTTCGACTACTTGGATCTTGCTGAGAATCTTCCTTCAACAATTTTGATCGCCAAAACAAATGTTTCTCTTACCAATGGAAGTATATTCGGTATGAAATTTTGTATCCCTTCTCACTGAAGCCAATCTCATCAAAGATCAAACATATCACCAAGTCCTAGTGTAATCCTTTCGCTATGACATACGGGGTCGACAGGACTAGATGACTTCATATCGATGACATCATACTACCAACAGGATCAAGTTTTCTGAGAAACTCATTAAGAATATTGTAGATTCCTTTTTGATACTCCAGAATTGTACCACAATCGATAAGACATAAATAAGCCCGTTATGACTTACACCGATGCCTTAGGTCTCACCGACAATCATTTTGTGCTTCATCGGTATAACACACTTGTGCTTGTTATTGCGTATATTGATGAATATTTTCTCGCCGACAAGATCCTTTGGTCGCTAAGACAATGAACTGTGTCCTACTGATACGTGTCTTCAAATCAAATCCTATCGGTATGACATTTCCAAAATCTTGCCGATAGACTACAATAAATATACATTAACATGAAATGCTTTATGGATCGAGGAGACCCTCACCATCTCTTGTTGATATGAATTATACATTGAAATACTTGGGGTTAGATGAATTCTATGGGACCAAATGATAAAATATGGGAAAATTTGTTATGCAAAGCAGATTCTTATGTTTATGGCATGGGCATTCTTTGGGAACTAATGGGTATGTGCAGCCATGAAATTTTCAAAATTTTATAGTTCTAACAGTGGCTCCGTCTGGGGATGAATGATTGTGAGATCATTGCGAGGATCTAGATTTTTGGGTGAGCAGACAAAACTCAAGGTGATGGACCATGGAGCAAGATGGAATGAATGGAAATGGAGATGAACATGACCCTATACTACTGTGCATGGAAAGATTTATTTAAAATGAAGGAATATCAGGATTTTTCATGTTCTTGCAATTCCTGTTCCTTTTTATTTCCTAAACTACTATGCATGGAAAATAATTTTTAATAGGATTATCAATAATTTCCCATGCACTGGCAACCCTTAATCCTCTGTATTTCTTCAAGAATTGCCCGTGTACCGGAAACTCCTGAATTTCACCAGTCATGTTTTGCAAATAATATGAATCTTCACCTTTCTGGCCAACAACAACAAAGGGTCCTAGCCACAAAGCTTCAAATTTCCCATGCTTTCCCTTTTCTTGACATCTTGCATTCCACATTACCACCAGATCATTTTCTTCGAATTTTCTATCTTTTGCTCTTCTATCAAATAAATACTTCATTTGTGCCTACAACTTCACATTCTAGTTTTGGGCCACTCTTCTTATCTCATCAAACTCTACCAGTTGCTCCATTCTCTCCTCCATTGGTTCAGGAATGTCTATCTTCCTGAAGGATAAATTTGTAAAATGGTAACAAATTTTGTAAAGGCATCCTAGCTTGTGTTCCATATACCAATTCAAATGGGGATTTTCCAATTGCCTTTTTCACAGTTATCCTATCAGCCCAAACATCCAACCACAATTTTGAATCCCAAGCCTTTTTATTCCGACCTAGCATCATCCTTATGATCTTAAGAAGAATTTTGTTGTTCGACTCTACTTGACCATTAGCTTATAGATGGTAAGGAGCTGCATAAGAAACAATGATACCATATGTACTGCAAAAATATTTAAACTCATCAAATCTGAAACACATCGAATTATTTGTGATCAATCTTAATGGTGTACGAAATTTTGTAATGATGTTATCCATTAAAAAATTGATTACAACTCTACTTGTTGCTTGGTTGGTTGGGACTGCCTCTACCCATTTAGTGAAATAATTAGTAGCTACCAGTATCCACTTATGTCCTCCACTTGATTTCTCTTGTATCTCCCCAATAAAATCAATTCCCCACAAATGAAAAGGGGCTTCAACCTACAAAGGTCTGAGTGGTAAAGCTCCTTGATACTTCATTTTCCCTGAGAACTTCTGGCATGCTTCACATCTTCTTACATATGAAAAAGAATCATTAAATATTTTTGGCCAATAATAACCTACCCTGAGAATCTTATGTGTAGTTGTGTTTGCAAAATAATGGCCTCCACAGACCCCTTCATGCATATCTCTTATAACGTGTTGGGCCTGTGACTCATCTAGACATAGCAACAACATCTCATCCTTGTTTTTCCAAAATAAATCACCTTCCATGAACACATATTTGGATGCTTCCAGCTTCAAGGTTCTTCTTTGATTGTCACTTAATCCTTCAGGGCACTTCATGTATCTAATATAATACATGATTTTTGTATACCAAGCAGTATGCTCAATACTTGCAATTGCATTTCCTTCATCTTCTACATTAAAAATTTGATTTGCTTCAACATTTGTTTATGCCATTAACTTGGCCAAACCCTGACCTCTCACTAATTTAGTGATCTGTATTTCCATATCAAATTCTTGATTTTTATTAATCCACCTGCATCTCTTTCCAGTTACCTCTGACTGTGTCAAAATATCTTTAACAACTGCATGAGGGACATAAGCTATCACTTTGGCTCCAACAAGATATGGTCTTAAATATTTTATGGCTTTCACCAATGCAAACGCTTCTTTCTCCATTATATCATATTTCAATTCTGACCCCTACAATGAATTGCTAAAAAAAGACATGGGCTGCTCATAACCTTCCTCATTCTTTTGTAACATGACAACAGCTATAGTATGCAACGAAGCAAATGAAAATATTTGAAAGGATTTTGAAAAATCTGGAGATTTAAGGAGAGGAGATTCCTTGATGGCTCTTTTGATGGATATGAAAGCTTCCAATGCCTCTACAGTCCATTCTATCTTTTGTCCCTTTCTTAACATCTTTGATATGGGCTTAATAATTTCAGCAAAATTAGAGACAAATCTTCTAACAAAATTGATCTGTCCAAAAATTGATTGGATGGCCTTGATGGTCTTAGGAATAGGAACTTTATCTATGACTTCAACCCTCTTAGGATCTATTATAATTCCCTCCTTTGACACAATATTTCCTAAGATTTTACCTTCTGTGACTGCAAAATCACATTTTTTAGGTTTAAAACTAATACCATATTCTAATGCTTTAATAAATAACTTTTCCAGATGTTCTACATGATCTTCAGCCCACTTTGAATAAGCAGTAAGGTCATCTTGATACACCACCATGATAGCATTAATCAAGTCTGCAAATGCTACGTCCATAGCTCTTTGAAAGGTTGCACCCACATTTTTGAGACCGAATGGCATTCTCACATAAACATATGTTCCCCATGGAGTTGTAAAGGTTGCCTTGTACTTCTCAAATTCTTTGACTTTGACCTAGTTGTAACCAGAGAACCCATCCATCATAGATAACAACTCACACCATGTCACATTATGTAGTACAACCTCCATATTAGGTAGAGGATAATTATCCTTGAGAGATGCCATGTTTAGATTTCTAAAGTCCATACATAATCTAACATCCCCGTTCTTCTTCCTCACAAGAACCAGGTTTGAAACCCTTGTTGAATGCATAATTGGTTTGATAATACCCCCATCTCTAAGCTTTACCAATTCCTCCTACATTTTTTGTTCCAATGTTGGATTGATAGGTATTTGTCTTCGCCTGAATGGCTTTGAATCTGGCTTGAATGGGATTTCATGTTGAAAAAAATCCTCCCTATATGCTTTGAGATCTTCATAAGACCATGCAAACACGTGTTTATATTTTCTCAATAGTGCAATCAACATTCTTCGAATTGTCGGGCTTATTTTCTTTCCAATGTATACCTCTTTTGGTGCCAGTTCAATCCCTAAATTGACCTCTTCAATATCCTCCCTCTTGATAGGTATTTGTTTCATGAGGTATTGATCATTTCCATCATATACCCTTTCCAATGCTTCTATCCCTTTGGGAAGTTTATTAGTTTTAAGCTCTAATACCTCTTTCCCAAATACTTTTTCCTTTCCTTATACTTCTTCAACAAAGGCATTGAAATCAACTTCTTGAGCTTCATATTGATCTATACAGTGAAGAAATTTCAAGAGGTCATCATCATCATTAAGAACTTGCCAACTATATATATTGTCAGGCACAACGGGTCTTGCTTTGAACTCAATTTGAGACACTCTAGCCAGTGTGATATCATCTCTCCTAAATGCTACATTGGCTAAAAACTCTGCCATTATATTCTTCGACCTATCAATCCACTCTATTGAGAAAGCATCAAACAACTTAGTTATATCCCATACAACATTGCTATATTGCTTCAGCCTTTTTTTTTGCTGCATGTTTTGATTTAACTTGACAAACAACTAGCTCAGAATCCCCTAGAACAACTAGTAGCTTGATCTTATGTTTTACAACCATATTTAAACCTGTTAACAAAGCTTCATATTCTGCTATATTGTTCATGCATTCAAATGCCAAAAAAAATGAATATTTAAAAGTAACTCCTTCAGGGGAAATAAACACTATTCCATATTTGTTACCTTCTTTGCTGCAAGCTCCATCAAAGTACATTTTCCACACACCATCACAATTTTTTGCAACATGTTTATCAATTGTATCACCATTGACAAATTATGGCTGGGCTGGTTCTATCTTAAAATTCCCAAGATCCACATCACAAAAGCAATTGACTTGATCTAGAGGTACACAATCTACGATTGGGTTCGTCCTTGGCTCCCTGTACAACTTAACTTCTTGACCGTTCATTGGAATTGTTGCATAAGATAAATCAAAATGGACGTTTCCCCCAACTATTTTCATCCACTGTCTTGATAGAAGCATTCCAAACTGAGGATGGGTATCAATTAAAGTTATATCTATATTATAGGCCACCTGAGAATAAGTAGCTAGTTTGACTTCAACATCTTTCATAACACCTACTACTGGAACATGCCGGTTGTCCATTGCATAACACTTCCCTTTATTAGTATCTACCCACATACCAAGTTGTTTCATAATTCCAAATGGCATGATATTGATTGCAGCACTAGAATCTATCATGCAATTCCTCAACAATTTTTTTCTTATAAGTAGTGTGGTGAAAAAAGGTTCAACTTGTGTGGAATTTACCAATACATCATTTAGGCACACTTTTGGGACAGCAACCTTCTCTTGCTAATTAACCATTTTAGTGGCTAGTTGATTTTCAGAATTTGTAGTTTTCTCATTTCCATTTGATATCAATTGAATTGCACTATCCCTATACTCCTTAATTCTCATCATCTCGAGCAGTGGGATAGACATTTTTACCTGAGATAAAGCCTGAGAGAAGTCAAATGAAGAACCCTCTGCCTTAACCGTTTTCTTTTGCTCTAATGTTTGCCCTTTGAATTCTTCCTTTTGGACAGGTTTCTGCTTTTCTTTGTATAACTCTTTGTTCTCTTCTCTCTGAACAAGCTTTTGTGCATTCTTGTCATGTTGCTTATTTTTTGTTCTCTTCAAAACTCTTGCTATTACTTCTCTATCTTTCATGAATGTTTCCTTGGGAGCACCTTCCTTTTCATTCACTATCCTATTTCTTAACAGATACCTGCTCTTCGCTTGTTCAACCGCAACAATGGTTAACCTCTTTATTTCTTCATCAATGGGTCTCCTTATACCGCATTGAGTAGGCACCTCAATAGAGTATTATACTGCATAACTCTCTTCAGAATCAGAAAAAAATTGTTGTTTAGCCATGTGGACATTGTACCTTTGATTTGAAACATCGTACTCATAGCCTTCATCTTTTGAAGATGAATATTCCTCCTCAACAGGGTGAAAGGTGTTTGAGTTCAAGTAGATTGTGTGATCCTCTCCAGTGTCACCCACTGACATTCCTTCTTCTTGCATTTTTTGGGCTACAACACAATGATCTGGGGAATGTGGCCCATCACAACCTTCACACCAGAGATTATTATTTACCACATACACCCCCTTCTTCCTTAATGGATTAGGTGTTTCCTTGTTCCTGGGTCTATCTATTACAGGTTTTCCATCCTTCCAATTTGTATTGTAAGGCATGTCATGTAACCGAGGCCTCTCATTTCTGTACATGTTCTCCTATTTGTACTGATAATTATTGACTTGTTGAGGAACCCTAGGATTGTCTCTCTTATTGATCATCCCAGTAGCTTTCCTGTTGTTTTCAATGGTCAGTGCTATCTTCTAGGCTTCAACTAAATCTCTTGGAAACCTATTCCTTAGTTCATACCCTATTGTTGGATCAAATGCATTCAAATAAATACTCATTGTTGCAGAGTCTGGCAACTTTGACCGACGTGGTATTTTATTTTGCAATTTGCTGAATCTTTAGTTAAAATCATAAATTGACTCATTTTTATTTTTTTCAATCCATACTAATTCATGTAAAGCAGCATCCGATGCACATGGATTTCCATATTGTTCAAGAAATTGATCCTAAAATTCTTGGATAGAATCAACAGAGGTTGTTGGCAGGCTATTGAACCAATCCTTAGCTTCTTCAGTGAGTGACATCATGAATAACCTCATATGTAAATCTTCATATGATACATCCAAGTCTTGGACAAAAGCATTAAAATTCCTCAAATGATCTTCAACAGTAATTGCACTACTCCCTGTAAACTTAGGAACAAGACTTCTCCAACTACTATCCATAGGGTAAGGGTATAATTGAAACCCTATCAAATCAAATTGTCTGATGATTGTTGTATATTGTTGACGGGGAGGATTATGCACATGTTGATATTGGTACATTGGATTATTGTATTGTGTATGAAGATATGGCACATATTGCTGACCATGAGGTGGTTGTAGATTTGTATGTTGTGATGCAATATACGGTGGATAGTTTTGTTGCTTGTATTGGTTTCTCATATGATTCTGAGGAGCCTTTGATGGATCTGAAGGCCTTGCATTATCATTTCCCTGCCTATGAGGCGGTATATACTTTGAAAAATCGGTTGTCTGAGCATCAATTTGGAATTTCTGCAATTGCAAGTCTTGGATTGCTTTTATTATTTGGATATTTTCCTATTCAACTTTTTCCCTTTCTACTTTGTGTTTATGAAACTCGAGTTGTGCTTCGAATTCTTGATTAGTTGAGAGCTCATAGTTTTCTTAAGGAATTACATGATCAATAGGCTCACTTGGATTACCCTCCATTCTTTGATCATATTCTTGTTGACATCTGATTCGTTTGAATTTGAGTTTAGCATCAAACTCTGCCTGTTTATGAGGATTATAAGAAGGATTTCTTTGTTCTTCAGGGTTACAAGGTTCTACACTTGAATTATCTCTCCATGTATCATAGCGTTCATATGTCTCACAATGTGGTCTTGATGCTTTGTCTTTGTTCATTATGCACATGTCATCATTTATCTTCTTTCCTTTATCAACCTTATCATCCTTATGGGTCCACTTACTATTGCCAGTAGGACCTCCAGAAGGACCTCCTTTGTATTGGGATCTTCTACCATTCATGTTGAATTGATGTAATCTTTTTGTTAGAGGTGCCACTCACTTTGTGAAAAGTGAGAAAAATGAAACTATTCTTGACTTTATCCCCCAGCGGAATCACCTTTTCAGAAAATTCTGAAATTATGAATTTTTCTTTAATGATTTTGTATGATTATCTTCAACTGGATATCCTACAATAAGTCCCCAACAGAGTCGCCAATTTGTTAGCTCTCAAAAACGCAGGTTTGAACCACGAGAGGTTGCCAAGCTCTCACAACGTTTCAGGGTAACATACAAGGCCAAATGATTTGAACCTTCTTCTCTTTAGGTGTTGCTAGACCTAGGCAGGTATACCTATTTGAATAAGGCGGACTTGACCTTTGTTCATTTCCTAAAGCAATTTACCCACACTGGCAAATGGGATTGGATAAATGAGGTTTTTTTATATACAAATTGTATAAGCAATATCAAGGCTAAATCTAATGTGTTCATATGTAAAAAATGAATGAAACTTAAAGAGTGGAATGGTAGAGACTAGTGCCTTATTGGGTGTACGAAGTCAAATGAAAATCTGAAATGAATAACTTCTTTCTAGCAGAAACTCAAATTGTTTGGCATATAGGTTTAAGTTTATAACTGGTATAAACATGCAGGAATGTGACTACTGAGTTCTTCTTAATGATCCAAATGAGATTCCCTAATTACTATGATTTATTTAAAGGATTTAATCTTTCCTTGAAAGACCCAATTAATCCAACCATAAAGATACAACAAATGTGCACTGATAAACTGAAAAATATCCTTGATATATTAGTTTAAACAATTAGAAAACATCAACCTTGGAGACAACTTCAACAATACTTTTAATTAACACAACAAATAATTAAAACCAAGAAAATGGACCATCACATCAAATGAATTCAATTGAAATCTCCATCATTTTTTACATGCATCATAGTCTCAAAATATAAACATTCTGATCTACTGTATTTTTTATTCTCTCCATACTCTATAGCTCATTCGCTGTAAAAAATAGGTATTTATACATCGGCCATATGAAAATTCGCATCCATTCGTATTCAAATCTTGGTGATCCATTATATTCGGGCCTTTTCAAATGTTCGCCAAACACCCGTGAAGACATCTTATAGTTCTGCCGATGCCCTGAGTCTCTTCGACTATCACATATTACATATCGCTTTGGTGTCACACAGTCTCATCGATGTCCTGAGTCTCAACGATAGCCTATAGATCATATGTCGCTATGGTGTCATGCAGTCATACCGACGTCTTGATTCTCCCCGAGAATTATCGCTTCGGTCTTGAATATGTCGCTGTAACTCTTGTCGATGAAGCCTATGGTTGTGACATAGAGGGTCGCTGGGACCTTCCTTCGACTACTTTTATCTTGCGGAGAATCTTCCTTCGACAATTCCGATTGCCAAAACAAATTTTTCTCTTACCAATGGAAGTATATTCGGTATGACCTTTTGTATCCCTTCCCACTGAAGCCAGTCTCACTGAAGATCAAACATATCGCCAAGTCCCAATGTAATCCTTTTTCTATGACATAGGGGGTCAGTAGGACTCCATGACTTCATACTGATAACATCATACTACCGACAGGATCCACTTTTCTGGGAAACTCATTGAGAATATTGTAGATTCCTTTTTGATACTCTAGAATTGCACCACAATCGATAAGACGTAAATAAGATCGTTATGACTTACACCGATGACTTAGGTCTCACCGACAATCATTTTGTGCTTCATCGGTATAACACACATGTGCTCGTTATGACGTATATCGATGAATATTTTCTCGCCGATAGGATCCTTTGGTCACTGAGACAATGAACTGTGTCCTGCCAATATGTGTCTTCAAATGAAATCATATCGGTATGACATTCCCGAACTCTTGCTGATAGACTGCAAAAAATATACGTTAACATGAAACGCTTTATGGATCGGGGAGACCCTCACCATCTCTTACCGATATGAATTATACATTGAAATACTTAGGGTTAGATGAATTCTATGGGACCAAATGATAAAATATGGGAAAATTTGTTATGCAAAGTGGATTCTTATGCTTATGGCTTGGGAATTCTTTGGGAACTAAATGGTATGTGCGGCCATGAAATTTTCAAAATTTTATAGTTCTAACAGGATCCCAAATATATCATTGAAAGGATCCCAATAGTTTCCCTAGAGTTATATCATTTATTGATTGTTCTAATCTTTATTCTAGTCTTCTTGATAGGCATTGTAGTTCTCTAGAGAAATTTGATATTCTTACCTAGGGAAATGACTCAAAAGGTACTTATTCGACAAATCTTGATTATCAGTATCTAGATCAAAGGAATTGTATTAATATATATTTTCCTTGGTGGAAGAAATTTTTTAACAAATTTATGTGGTTGAAATGCAATCTTTTCATTTGGATTTTAAGTTAAAAGAAGTGTCTCGCTTGGGATAATATTTTGAAGAGAGGATTTATTAGTCCATTCAAATGTGTTCTATGTGGTAGTAGTGAAGAGAATGCACCACATCTCTTTTTTTAGTAGTCATGGTCCTTTCCCCTTTTGAATTTAAGATTTGTAGTAGTCTTGGTCTTTTCTCTTCTTCAACATCTTCTTTTCCAATTGTTGTTTAAGGCATGTTTCTAAAAAATTGAATAGGATTGGTAAGTGGTCTCCTCCAATTGTTTTGAAAATAAACTCTGATGGTTCTTATATGGGTAATCTAGTGATTGTTGGAATGGGTGGAGTGGGCTATGATAATCATGGTTTGGTTCATTTCTTCTTTTCTAATTCTATGGGGCACCACACTAAAAATCAAATGAAAGCTCATGCTATCCTTGTTGTTGTGACTCAAGTGTGCTAATTGGGATGGAAAAAAAGTTATCTATGAGATGGATTCTATGATCTTAGCTATTCTTTTGAATAGAAGAACTTCTAATAATCTTCCTTGAAAATTGATTTATGTTGTTGAGCCGATTTTAGATTTGGTTCCTAATTTTGAGTACATTTATTTTGTCCATATTCCTCAGGAATGTAATAAGGTGGTTGATTGTTTGGATAAATGGGCCTTTGATAATGTTGATAGATGAAATGTTGTGGAATGATAGCCATTATCCTTAGCTAAAACTCAAGAGCTTCTTCAATTGCTTCATCATGATTATGATTAATTTTTTTATTATGATTCCTCTTGAGATTTTGTTTCATGTATTGATGTTGAGACCTCCATACATCACTTCCATTACTTGTACATGATTAACATTAGATTTTGCATTATATCTCTTTTTTGGGGAGGAGTTTTGTCCCACTAGGTTTTCTCCTTTTCTTCATTTGTAAGAGATTTCATTTTCATTTGTACATGGGTACCTAACATGGCCTAGCAACTAAGACCCATCATATTGCATCATCATTGCATCATAACTACACTCCCAAGTTGCACATATGGGGGGTGTTAGTATGAATGGGGATATTTTCTAACTAGTTATTAGTGAGGACCTATTTGCATCATTAATAAGTTTACTTAGGAGTTAGTTTCTTAGGTGGCATTCTAGAAACTAGTATTTAATGGGACCATATCTCATTAATACACATGTAGTTATCTAGGCATTTAATATTTCTCTCATGCATTTATAATTATGCATTAGGAATTTAATGATTGTAACCAAGGTGGTTATCTGGAACAACTTCTATCCTTTCCTATACAAGGAAGACTCTTGTACATTTGTAAATCATTCTAGATCAATTCATCATAGATCATCATTTGATCAATTTGTCTTCTTGCTCATGTTGCAACACTTTCTTATTCATGTGGATGGTATTCTTCATGGTTGATCCTTTGAAGTGTGGCCAACTTCATTTGGGTTGTTCATATTTCCAACATGGTATCAAAGCTTAGGCCATAGGAGATCCATCTCATATCAGGAAGTTGAGTTGATGAGACTATCGCAGGCTGAAGGTTTTCATGAAGGGCTAGTTATTTTCATTCTGGGAGGCAACTGATTTCTGAGGCACTTTGGGTTAGATTTGACCCCGCCGTTGTGTTCAAAAGGTTTGAAACCTAATGATCACCTACCCATTCGTTGAAATTTGACTTCCTCATTCGGAATCCATCAGAGGTTTTTTGTAGCTACACTGGAAGGGAATCGTACAAATTATACAAGTTGTGAGAAAAGATTTCATCCCCCTTGTGAAAAAAATCCACTCTCTAGTCGACATCATATAAACTACTTCATATTTTGAGATTGAAGTGAGTGCTTCCTTTTGGACTCCCAAGCTCGTATCTTTTCGCCAATTTGTCAGATTTTGGATATTCCAGTGGCATTGTGAAGGTGATTAAGAGCTCTATCATTTTTTCCATCTAATTTTTTCAAATTCAGTCCTAGGTACATTCTATTGATTTATTGTAATTTGAGACATTTACTTGATAATTTGGACATATTGCAATTTGGAGAAAGTCTATTTGCATTAGGAGGTTTCATTTTCAATTGTGCATCATATTTGGGAATTTCTATTTGATATTGAGGGTCAATATAGTCTTTGTAATCATGGAGATCATTCATAGTTTATTATAGGGTTTTCATTTCATTCTTCCCTGGTTATGTTGGAAAGGGGAAACTATAAACAATGGAGAGATGGCATCATAAATCATCTCCAATCACTTGAATTGTTGCCACATAAATGTATGGTATTGTTCCCCATCCAGGTCAAGGTATTCAAAAAATTTCTTGGAGTTGCAACAGATATAATGTCTTAGAGGTCATTGCAATGCATGTTGATGATGTTTTGAAAGCTATTGATCATTGTGATTGTCCTCATATTCTTTGGACTAATATTTGGGAGATATATGGAGATCCTGATACTCCACCATTCCCCGATGATCATGATTCAAAATGTCATGTGCCTCTTCATTCTTTAGACAGGATACCAGGCTATGATGATATTGCTATGTAGGAGCTTACAGATTTGGAATGCTTTTAATCTTTAAATGAGGATGTCAAGGGTTCTTTAGATGCTTTTTCTCCATCAAAGATAGTAGATGTACCTTCACCTTCAGTGATTCTTTGTCAAGAGTCATTGATTAAGGCTTCCATCATTCCTATTCAACAAAACATATTCAGTTTTCTAGACTTGGAATAATAGGATGGATTTAGTTCAGGTATTGTATACTTGGCTACTTCTACAGGTTTGGAGGACATTCTTGAGGGGATATCTCTCCTCTATGTAGATTCTACTTTAGAGGGTATTCTTGAGTCTCCACATTATATTGTTTTGGCCTTGATTAGGGATCCTGATCTTGGTAAGACTACCTTGGAGGCACTTTATTCCTTTTCAGATATTTCACATGTGAGGCTTCTTCCTTCCCATTTCCTTATGAAGTTGGAGTTTCTTTAGCATCTACCATTGGATTTGTTTCTTTCTAGTGAGATACATGCCTGGTTTGTCGTCACTGGACACTCTTTTGGCTTTAGACTACTTTCAGTGGTTTTGAGGACACTTCATTTTGGGGGGAAAATCTAGTCTCCATCTATTCCTTTAGTGGAGGGATCATTGTATTGCATTCTTTAGATCTTTTTCAACATCAATTTCTGCATAGTCTTGGTTTGCCACCTTCTTCCTTCTTCATTGATTGGGCATCTACCTGATTTGATTGTGGCATCTTCATCTACCTTGGGCAAGGAGACACATGAGCAATTTTCAAAGACATCATCATCATACATATTCATCTTTCCTTCCTTCAAGTCCTATCTGAAATGGGAAGCCTCCTTGCTTTTGTACTTGGTTTTGTTTCCTCTAAAAGGGAGACAATTTGTTTGTCGACATTGGATCATGTTTTGTCTTCAAGAACTTACCATTTTTGTAGGTGATTACATATTATGGGGGCCTACATAGTCTCTCTATTTCCCTCTTATGGGGGCTATTGATTATTGTACTCTTGTGATGGATGTAGCTCTTGGGGGGTATTGATGTTGAGACCTCTATACATCACTTCCATTACTTGTACATGATTAGCATTAGATTTTGCATTATATCTCTTTTTTTGGGAGGAGTTTTGTCCCACTTGGTTTTCTCCTTTTTTCTGTTTATAAGAGATTGAATTTTCATTTGTACATGGGTACCTAACATAGCCTAGTAGTTGCGACCCATCATATTGCATCATTTAACTACACTCCCAATCTATACATATGGGGGGTGTTAGTGTGAATGGGGATATTTCATAGCTAGTTATTAGTGAGGACCTATTCACATCATTAATAAGTTTACTTAGAAGTTAGTTTCTTGGGTGTCATTCTAGAAACTAGTATTTAATGGGACCATATCTCATTAATAGGCATGTAGTTATCTAGGAATTTAATATTTCTCTCATGCATTTATAATTACACATTAGACATTTAATGATCTTGTAATCAAGGTGGTTATCCAACTACCTCTATCCTTGTCTATATAAGGAAGGCTCTTGTACATTTGTAAATCATTCTAGATCAATTCATCACAAATCGTCATTTGATCAATTTGTCTTCTTGCTCATGTTGCAACACTTTCTTATTCATGTGTGGATGGTATTCTTCGTGGTTGATCCTTTGAAGTGTGGCCAACTTCATTTGGGTTATTGTTCATATTTCCAACATCATGTTTGGAACATCCATTGTTCTACTTTGAAGGATTGATGATATTTTGTGAGATGGTCTTAAATTTTTCTATTATTAACGTTATTGATAGCAATGACTATCTGAATTCTCTATATTGTAAACAAATGCAACTTTATTTTTCTTAATATATTTTTATCCTTTTACCTAGAAAAAATAAAAATCTCTGATTTCAATAAATGAAACCATATATTATGCTTTTACCAAAAAAAATTAAAATCTCTGATTTCAATAAATGAAACAAGTTTTGTTTGGTTTGGCAGTAAAAAAATATGTGCGTTGTATAGATCGACTTGCTGCCACGTTGTAGCATTAACTCTTCTTGTTGAGGACAATTTTATTGGTACCTCCATAAATGCAGAAGTAAATAAGCGTAGCGGACTGCGTTCAAACGTGGATGCCAATTCACCTCATAGCTAAGAAGTTAAGAACTATTATATATACTAATGGAAGGACCGAACAGATTTGCATAGACCGATAGTTATACCAAACTAAAATTACTGGCGCTCTTCTGTGAAAAAATTCATAGCTTCTGTCAAGAATTTCTTAAAGTTAGGAAGATTGAGCTTTTCTAACTAAACTCTTAGGTGAAGAGAATGGCATCTAAGCCGGGACCACTTACACGATGGCCGTGGGAGAAACTTGGTAACTTTAAGGTAAGCTTTGTGTATTCTTTTTGTTGAGGATCATACTTCAAAATCTAATCTGAGTAAACGAATATGAAATGGAGTGGTTACTGATTAGAAAGGATATTGTTATGCATCTAGTATCTGCTTTTCGCTCCTCTGGTGATCAAAGCAGTACATACCAATTTTCTAGGAGGACAAGAAGCAGACAACATTAGTTTGGTGCTGCTACTTTTGGCGGCAACCAAGTACCTTCATAACCAACTGTGGATAAGTGTTTCTCGCTATCAGAATGCACGGAGCAAGCATCAAATACAATCTAAAGGTATTAACTTCAAGCAAGTTGATAGAGAGAGAACCTGGTAAGCTTCTTTCATAAAAGAAATTATGCCCATCTACACATAAGTTAGTCTGTTAAAGTGCTGGCTTTTTCATGGCCATGAAAGTTTTAGAGATTGGCGTTTATGTGAAGTCTGAAGATAATAAGTTTTTACTTTATACAATGTGGTGCAGGGACGACTATATTCTCATGTACACCTTCGTGTTTATGCTAGTTCATGCATACATTCCAGGGGCCTCCAATCTTCCTCTCTGGAGCACTAAGGGCTTTATTGTTATCTTTTTGGCTCACATGGGACCATCTGAATTCGTGTATTACTGGGCACATAGAGCTCTCCATCATCACTTCCTGTATAATCGTTACCATTCACATCATCACTCCTCTTTCGTCACAGAACCCATCACATGTAAGAAAGTTTTCCTTTGGATCTTGTGAATTTTGAGCTGCTAATCTGTACTGAGTACTGACGTTGTGAATCATGTTTTATGTTCAGCTGTAGTGCATCCGTTTGCAGAGCATTTGATGTATACTGCAATGTTCTCAATTGCTCTTCTGGCTACTCTTTTCACCAATAGCGCTTCTATTGGTGTAACATTTTTCTACTTAACGTGGTTTGATTTCATGAACAATATGGGCCACTGCAACTTTGAATTTGTTCCCAGCTGGGCATTTAAGATCTTCCCTCCTCTCAAATTTCTCATGTACACACCCTCGTAAGTTTTCTTACATACGTCCCAAAGTTTCCATTTCTAGAAAAAAAACCCATTTTGAATTAATTTGATCAGACATAGCTAATGTTTCACAGGTTTCACTCTCTCCACCATTCGCAAGTTCATACCAACTTCTGTCTGTACATGCCTCTCTACGATTACCTTTATGGAACGGTAGATAAGTCGTCCGAGACTCTCTACGAGACTGCATGGAAAGGTCAGTAGCAAAAATCATCTGATTGATAGGTGTACTATTTCCAGACTTGCGTCAAGATGCATATTACTCTTCAAGCATGATGTTACATGCAAAAAAATGGGGGATATATGGATGGGAGGGTTTTGAGCGTTTGTCATTTTCTCCTAAATCTTTACATGTTATGATCTATTTAAATAATAATTTTATCTTTATTACTGTCTAATAAACTATCATTTTCAATATATCATCTCTTTAATTCGAAAGAGTATTTGGACCCTCTCTTATCTTTACGTAATTTAATGCATTTTTTATGTTATAATATATTTAAATAATAATTTTATCTTTATTATTATTTATTATAGATCTTTTTAATAGATCATTTTAAATTTAATAATAGTTATCTATTTTTTAGGTGAATATTATTTGCACATATTGTTAATACTTTAGAGTTATTTGCAAAGAGAAAAGAAAATGTAAGACAAAACATTAATCATTTTACCTTGAATTTGTATTTGTTAGGTGAACATTTTCTATACAAACATTATATATAAGTGATAAAGCTTAAATTTGATGATTCCATTTAATACTTTTTACTGTGAAATATAATTGAACTTTTAAAAGTGAATATGTTTAGTTTTTAAATGATTATTTTAAACAAATAATTGTAACCAAAATATATTTGTAGATAGTTAAACCCTAATGGGTGGGTAGTGTTGTTATGTGAGCAGGACGAAAGGAAAAGGTTGATATGGTGTACTTGACTCATGCAACAAGCTTGTTGTCAGTTTTTCATTTAAGATTTGGGTTTGCTTCATTTGCTGCTAAGCCATACTCTACCAAATGGTATATGTGGATTTTATGGCCAATTAGTAATGTCATTATGATCATTCTTTGGCTCTTTGGACGAACATTTATAGCTGAAAAAAATCGATTAAATGATTTGGATATGCAAACATGGATTATTCCACGATACACATTCCAGGTGCTCATGCCATGCACTTCTTTTGTTTTTATCAATATATTTTATTTATGAATTAGAGAGCTTCTACATTTAACTACATTATGTTTTTTGCATCAAAGTTTTAGATCACATTTTGTAATATATAACTTTTCGCACATCCTAATAGTGGATTACATAATGTAATCTAAACTAGTGATTAAAAAAATTATACAATCAAATCCAAAAGCTCTATAATTTATTTTCATACATTAAAAAATCCCATGAATATCATGTTTTAATTAGTTTATAATATTCTCGTTGTGGATGTGGATGCAGTATTTTATGCCTTCTGAACAAGTAAAGATAAATAAGCTTCTTGAGGATTCTATTTTGGAAGCAGAGAAGAAAAATGTCAAAGTTATCAGTTTAGGCCTCCTCAACCAGGTATCTTTTACTAACTTTTTAAGTGTAAATAATTAGTTGAACAAACCAATTAATAGGAATGCCTCTATATTTATTAAATTAGCTTTATTATTTAAGAATTGAAACAAGTATTCTAAAAAAGAGGTGAAATAAGAAAGTCTTTATCAATAGATGCTAATGGTTAATGTATAGGTTACTTATTTAGGGAATATTTTTTCAAGTAGACAATCAACATTAAATAACTCACAACTACAACTCCCTAGTATAGGTATTTACTAGTACAAATTTTTAAGTGTAAATAAATGGTTGAACAAACCAATTAATAGGAATGCCTCTATATTTATTAAATTAACTTTATTATTTAAGAATTGAGACTCTTGTTCTAAAAAAGAGAGGTGAAATAAGAGTCTTTATCAATAGACATTAACCTTATATGGGGAACGATTTTTCACTTAGACAATCAACATTAAACAACTCACAACTACAACTCCCTAGTACAAGTATCTTACATGTGTATAATTGAAAAATACAAGTATCTTAAATGCATGTACTTGAAAAATACAAATATTTATACAAATATCTTAAATGTATATAATTGAAAAATATTCAGGATATCAATTTGGATCTATTTTTATTTTATTTTTGAAACTATTTTATAGTCTCTTATTCTAAAAAAGAGGTGAAATAAGAGTCTTTATCAATAGATGTTAATGGTTAATGTGTAGGTTGCTTATATGGGGAATGATTTTTCACTTAGACAATCAACATTAAACAATTCACAACTACAACTCCCTAGTACAAGTATCTTAAATGTGTATAATTGAAAAATACAAGTATCTTAAATGCTTGTACTTGAAAAATACAAATATTTACAGTACAAATATCTTAAATGTATATAATTGAAAAATATTCAAGATATCAATTTAGATCTATTTTTATTTTATTTTTGAAACTATTTTATTTATTAAATACATAACTTGATAAATTTTATATATTATTTGTGTTGAAACATTATGTTTATTTAATTTTATTATTAAATAGCAATATTTTGTTTTGTTTTGTTTTGTTTTTTTTTTAATGAATAGGTAGAAATACATATTAAAAAAAAAGATCAAATATACATGCAAGTGTAGTTGGTAGAAAGTCGATAAAAGTTATTAATAAGGTGGCTGGGCAGAGTGAGGATCTTAATGGAGGTGGGGACCTGTTTTTGAAGAGGCACGAGAACTTAAAAGTCCGTATGGTAGATGGGAGCACTCTTGCAGCCGCGGTAGTATTAAATTCGATACCATTGGAGACAAGGGAAGTGTTCATGTGTGGGGGCACGTCAAAGATTGGACGTGCTATTGTCAGCCAGTTGTCTCAACGGGGAGTTAGTATTCAGGTACCGGTTTAGAAATAGGCTCAACTCATTTTCTTTAGATTTATTATCCTCCGTACATTTAATGTTAACAATATCCCGAATGCAGCTTCGCACAGAATCAAGAGAACAGTTTGATGAAATGAAATTAACTGTCCCATCCGAATTCCAGCACAACATCATCCCTGTAAGCAGCTATCAGGAGGGCAAGAACTGCAAGGTAAAAGCTGCTGTATAAATGAGTCTGTGTTTGCATACTCGTTTTACTGCTTGACTGGATTGAACAATATTAGAATGAGAAATGACTCATATTTGATCTTGACAATGATATGATGCAGATATGGATTGTGGGGAGATGGGTAAGTGGGGAAGAGCAGATGAAGGCACCCAAGGGAGCCATGTTTATCCCGTTTCTGCCATTTCCAATACCCAGGACTCGTAAGGACTGCACTTACAAAAGCACGCCTGCGATGCGAGTGCCTGCCAATCTGGAAAACGTACATGCCTGCGAGGTAATGAGCTTGCGTTTGTACTTGTATTTACTCTGAGAAAATAAATGCCATTTTGATTGTTTAACCATTTTTAAGGGAGCAGTAAATGCTCTCTTTTAAACTTATATCTTCAGTCTTTTCACTTTTTAGAAACAGTAGGTGGTAATAATTTCAATTTGAATATGGTGGGAATTCAGAACTGGCTGCCAAGGAGAGTAATGAGCGCATGGAGAGTGGGAGGAATGGTGCATGCATTGCAGGGGTGGAATCACCACGAGTGTGGACAAAATATCAATACTGCTGACATCAACAAAGTGTGGGAAGCTGCACTTAAACATGGCTTTCTTCCCTTCGACACCTCGCCCGCTCAACCGCAGCTCGCCTTCTAAATCTTCTTCAGCTAAATCTATCCACTGTTGGAGTACTGTAATTTCTCCCACCCCAATATTAAATAAATGCGGGCAAGATAAGGATAAAAAGGAAAATGTATTAAATGCTTATTTAATTGGTCTAAGATTTGAAATGCTCTTTGTAATCTCAAAGACTTCTATATATTGAGGCATCATGTAATGGTTTTATATATCAATGTATCGGGTGTGTAGTTGATCAAAGTATCAAAGTGTTGAGGTGTAGCATCAAAGTATTTGTATGATCAAGTGATATGAGAATGTTGTAGCATTCAAGCTATATAGATTTGTAATCATTTTATCAAGATGAACGAAAATTGTGTCATAGCACTTGAAGATTATGTGTTTGTGTTTCTCAATATCGTGTGATTGATTATGTTTGCGAGTTTGTGTTTTATCTCCATCCACTACCATCATCTACAAATACATATTTTGGGATTAAAAATATAAATAGGATGAATTACATAGTACAAAATAGGGATTATAGGATATTATTTACTTGTCAAAGTATGTACGTCATATTTTGTTGAATATTTATAGGTTCCATTAACAACTACTATAAGTGCCTCATAAAGTTATAAGGTTCTTGTAGGTAAGAACATAATCAGTATGGGTTGCGAAATAAAAAATCTAAAAATTTAGGGGAGAGGACATGATAGTGGGACCGACTCATATAATGGGCATAGTGATTGATCATGTTAGGTCTAGTTCAAGTATCTTTTTTACGTAATAAAGATTAAAATGTTTCTAAAATTGACTCTTTATTGATCATAGTGTTTTTGTTTACTATTTAATTATTATTTAAACAAAATGCATGTCAATGATAGGACACATACAAATCCACCTACTAATTGGGTAAGCCCACAATAGTGGGTTATAATTTTTTGGACGAGCAAAAAATGATTGTGGGGAGAAAAACAATACTAATACCCTTTAAATGAAGGGGGTGCTTCGAACGAAGGGAGTTTGTTTGAAGGTTCTACCCTTCGTTTGAAGACCCCCTTCAAACGAAGCCCCTCAACTTGGTGGAATTTTTTAAATTATTTTTTATGATAAAATATCACCCTCCTTTGAAGGGAGGCTTCAAATGAAGGTGATATTTTATCCTTTTTGCAGAAGAGGTTAAATAGTGAGGTCATTTTCACGAAGCAGTGAGGTGAAGAGGTGAAGGTGAGGTAACTATCATTTTCACAAAGCAACGAGGTGAAGAGGTGAAGGCGAGTTGTTCAGGTGAGGTGAAAGCGAGGTGAATGCTATAAACATCATGTGGAGGGCACTAAGAAAAGGTTCTTGAAAAAAAATTTTAACTCACAACGAATTAAGGTTGCAAAAGTCTTGTCTTGAATTCAAGAATCGAGTAGCCCTAAAACCTCAATATTTTCAAATGCTTAATTAAGTGCATGTATAAAACTTGGGTGCATTGACATGTGGTATCCCTTTATTTTTTAGGGTTTGATTTTGCTAGGGTTTAGAATAAGAGGGTTTGAAATAAGATAGTTTGAAATTCTATTTTCTTATGTGGCACTTTTCTTCTATTTTGTTTTGAATATGATGGCAAATGCAACTACAACCAATCCAACTAGGGTTCAAAATTCTATTTAGGAAACCATACCCATGCAAGTTTTGATGGGATTTATTATGGTCTTGTATCATTGTGTTTTCAAGGCCTTCTACGAACTACCCTTCATTTTTTATATCTCTTTGCACATTCAACACCATGTGTGAGCGGTCTTGTAGGGTATATGACTATCATCTCTTTTATATAGGGTTTCCTTTCATGTTTTATGCAAACCTTTGAATCATTCTTAAGATCTCTCTCAAAGTAATGAACAGCCCCCTTAGGGTTCATAATACCGAATACGATTTTATTATCTCTTATACACATCAATACTGAGCCAACCATTTTTGATAGGCCTTTACCTCACTTGTTATGATCAAATCACTATTTGATTGTAGATGCTTTATTACATTTTTGTATGCATCTTTCACTCCTACTATCATGTGGTCACCTATAAGTGTGTAGGGTCTGTGGAATGAACTTTGTGGATCGTCCAATGCTCAACCTATTTATCATTGAAGGAACACCACTATATTGCACCTTAGGAGATTGCTTCTTAACTTGTCTTAGGTTGGATTTCATTGTCCTTTCATGAACTATCCACTTACCCTTCTCATATTATCACTCATAGGTTTTGAAACTATAGTCTTCATTATGGACTTCTCATAATATCTTTGAAGATTAACACACTTCAATCCATCACCTTTATTTTTATACATAATGGTGATATTCTTCTTTAGACCATATCCTTTGAAAGTTTTATTTGTTGACCTATAGAGATTACCATCATAACTTAATCACCTTATATTACATTTAGCTATTTTTGTTGGATAATTTTGAATAATGTAGTTACTATCAAAGCCTTTTTGTCTCTCAAAACTCATGATATGTCTTATTGAAATGAAAATATTTTGGTAAAGACGACAACACAAAAGTGAGATTGATATTTCACACAAACTTTAAACATAAAGACAATCAAATATTTGTGCAAATATGGCAATGCAAAACCACAAGACTAATATTTCACATAATAACAAGCTAAAATCCAAACACAAAGATATGTTTTCCCATCAAGTTGAAATTAAACCATTTAAAGTCAAAATGGAGTTCCAACATACCCAATATTAGATAGGAAACAATACTTACTCAACTACACAAAAGCGATCACTTAGTGAACAATTTGATTAGTGGATACAATTTCATAGAAAAAAGTTTATTAAACCATCCTCAATGCCTCAAATAATAGAAAACTAGTTCTTATCAACTAAAATATTTTCCATGGATTTAGATGATTAATAATTACTAGCATAAGTTGTAGATAAAGGAAATGTGAGGACGTACCAACTTAGAGGATTGAAATTAATGGGTTGTAGATAAAATATGCATCTAGAAAGTCCTACTTATCAACTAACAAAATAATGACAAGTAGATGTATAAATTGAGGAAAATCTTATCTCCTAGATTCTCCATATTGATTGGGATTTAATATAGGATATGAAGTCTACATATAAATCTAATTGCATCATCAATTACCTTTTAATGTCTTTGCATATTACTTGATAGAGATCACGCGAAGGAAATAATGCACAAAATTATTAGGAAACTCTCACTACAATGTTATGGAGTTAAATGAGTAATCAAAAGGGATACACCTCTTATATTAAGGACTACGGAAAATACCTCCCATTAAGTTTAAATGGGGACATTGAAGAAAAAGTGAAGAAAATGTTTATTATTGTTAAGAGGCATCAATGTAAGAATTTTTTACTCTATTACATTAAAATTCCAATAACCTATGTTAATATATGAAAACAATAAACAATAAGACCATTCCTATCTATTATCTAATTAAATGATAAATAAAATATTTTTTATATTCTAATATATGTAATCATAACATTTTAATTATGTTATCTAATTAATTGGTTTGTTACAAACTAGTAGAAGTTACAATAAAACTAAAAGGATACTTAATATTCCTCTCTCCAAGAGAGACTAATAAGATCTCCTCAAGAAAAAAACTTCCACAAGTACAAGTTAGATTGGTGAGCCCTATTGTTGAAAATGAGCACTTAGGAACTATCATTAATTTACAATACCAAAATTAAAAACGTCCCCACTTTTTATAGTTTGTGAAAAATAATCTGGTGATTTTTTATAGGATAGGTCCTAGCTTGCATATGTTGATGGGAACACAATTCGACACTTTTGGGAGTATCCTATACTTTGTGATCTACAATTGAAGATCTCTATGTTTCTCTTGTACCCACTGGTTTAAGATCATATCATAGAGAAGCCTTGGTGTTGAGTATTGAATTCTTTGGAAGCTCCCTTTCTGTGTCAAGATGTGCCCCATAAAAAGGCACTGTCAATCTAGTAGCATATGTTGGATGTGAGTTGAAACTCCTCAATTTGGAGCTCTTTCAGACTTAGAATGTATGTCTGAAGAAATAAAATTAGAGTTAACTATACAGGTCTGAAAATGGGAATTGCAAGAGCAGAAAATATTGAGATGAATAGTGAGATATGGTGTAGCCTCTTAGAGGATTTATTAATACTAATTCTAGCTAATATGCCCACTCTGAACGGTGGAAGATTCATGACTATTTGTAAACAATGACAGCATATTCTTTCACTAGGAAAGACCTTAATCCAATCAATTTTAGCAATTTTCCCTACTTGCTCCTCTCCTGCTTTCCTCTTTGGCAGCTTCAGGCGCTCATCCTTGACCAAACCTCTACATGAAGATTAGTATCTACTTCAATCAAAACCCACTTTCCCTATGTACAAATTTTCATTAGTTTTTTTAATAATGGAGGTTCAATATAGTGATTTTCTACAAGAGCCTCCTTTGTTGTTCTAAGGATAGAACATCCGTTTCAATTTTCATTTTCAATCTTGTTATCAAATCATGGATAGTCATCCCCCCTCCTAACTAATTTAAGAGATGGGGTTTCATTAGATTGGCTTTTAATACCTCCACAAGGGTCTGCACCTTGGTCATAGGAACAAACCAAGGTAAGAACAATATGGTGATGGAGATCTATGATTCAAAGACTAATGGGTGGGCCAAATTGGAGATAAATAATCCACCCATATCAGTTGTTCCCACTAGTGAAGGGGTGTACTATAGAGGAATGCTTTATTGAATTAATAAGAACATTGCAAATGGGATCAGGTGGAGGTTTAGGTTTGATGTTGTGGCATTTAATGTTGTAGAGAGAAGTTGGGATGTCATTAGACAACCACATAGACAAGAGGGACCAGAGATTGACTATTTTCCTGATTGGTCTGAATTAAGTGGGTGTGATGGAAATTTTGTTTTGTTGTATAAGAATGACCTCTCATTATGGAAGTTGATTGAAGACGAAGATGAGGGGAAAATAAAATGTAGATGGTTAGTGTTGTAGGTAATTCCAAGGAGCCTATGCGAAGAAGCATCACATTAGTAATAATGATTTTAATGGACCAAGAGTTCCTAAAAGATTAGTTATGAGTAGTATCTATTATATGTACATCAATATTGATCCAACCATTTTTGATAACCTTTACCTCACTTGTTGTTATGATCAAATCACTATTTGATTGTGGTTGCTTTATTGCATTTTTGTATGCATATTTCACTCCTACTATCTTGTGGTCACCTATAGGTGTGTAGGGTTTGTGGAATGAACTTTGTGGATTGTCCAATGCTCAACCTATCTATCATTGAAGGAACACCACTATATTGCACCTTACAAGATAGTTTCTTAACCTATCTTAGGTTGAAGGTCATTGTCTTTTCATGAATTGTCCACCTACCCTTCTCACATTATCACTCATAGGTTTTGACACTAAAGTATTCATTATTGAATTCTCATAATATATTTGAATACTAACACACTTCAAACTATCACCTTCATTGTTATACGTCATGGAAATATTCTTGTTTAGATCATATCACTTGAAAGTTTTATTTGTTGACTTGTAGACTTTATCATCTCCAAATTAACTATCTTTTGTGGACTGTCACTTGAAGGAGATTATCACATCTAATTTGTAACTTATATTTCACTGCCATCACCATTTGTAGATGTGAGATATACCTCTACTACATGGAACATGGGCTTTTCATATCAGTGTAACAAATGAAACTTGGATATGGTCTTGATGTGTTTCATCGAATAGTCTATGATGCAAGGGCTTAATCCTCATCGTATAACAAACTCTACAACCCTATTCCAATCAATTTAATTGGTCTCTCAACACTATGTTATTTTAGCTTGGAGATACTCATTTTCTTAATGAAATCTAAGGCTAACAAAGCTTTTAGGTTTGATACTAGTCAATGCATGACTTTTTCACCCTTTATGAATAGAAACTACTGAGTGTGGAGTTGTCCCACTAAATTTGGTGAATAATGTTGTAGAAAATATTTGTTGGGTGATCCCACAATAGTGATTTACAATTTTTGGCCAAACTGGACATTGAAATAATTTTTTTAACTAAATCTTCACTTTTGGGCATCTATAGTTGCTAAACCGCGAGGAATTTGAAGATGATGTAAACTAGAGTTTCGTAACATTTTGTCTGTAGATTCTAAATTATATATTTTTTTCAAAATTTTTGGAATCAATTTGCAATTCTTTTTCCATCTCCCTCAAAAACTAGTTTTTTTCAAAAAACAACATTTTTAAAAAGTGACGCTCACTGTATAACGCATAACTTTTTTTCCATGAAGGATAAAATTCTAATTCTTTTGAATTTAGATTCGTAACTCTGATATCTAGTACTTCCACTTGGTTAGATAGTTTTTTATTGAACATTTTTTCTTTAATCAAGTTTCAAAGTCAAACCAATTACAATTCAGGCATAGTGTGACCGTATAATGCGTAACTTTTTTTGTATGTATCAAAATTCAAATTTTTTTGTTAGATCAAGGACTTTTAATATCTAGTGCACTCATATTTTTCAATATTTTTTGATAATTTGATATTTTTCCACATGTGCAGAACAAAGAGCTTAATTTTCAATGAAAAACCTATGTTTAATAAAACTAAAAAAACAAATACATAATAAAACCAAAACATATTAAAATTATATTCATTAGATAGCTTGTTCCGAGGACTACCTGATTTCAGTTGGGTTTGTGAAGTCTTTGCCATTTTTGTCTTCAACCTGAGCTCCAAAGTGCAAAAATTTAGATTTTTTTTGTGTCTCGGGGGAGATCTCTTGGGATAAGGGGGTTCAAAGCGAACCCTAGGGGTTCGCTCACCACCTTGCTATAATGCTTTTTTTTTTTTTGGGCAGGAAAGAATTAAAAGGGTTCACTCGAACCAGTAGGTTTGTACGAACCCCTAAAATCAAGTTTTTTTCCATGGGGTCATTTTTTATGAGTTTTCCTTCCTCACTTGAATTGTAAACCACTATTGTGGCTTTAGGTTGCCCTGTTATGATTGTATTTGGCATTGAGGAGGTCTCAATGATGTTGCAGTTGATGGGATGCAATCTTCTAAAGCTTCTTAATTTGTGATTTCCAATAGGAGAGGAATATTTCGAAGTTCACATATCTCAGTTTTCTATGAAGTTAGCTTTTATGTGTTTTACTTGTTTCAGATGTTCACAACATTTGATTATGTTGGTTATCCTTATTGAAATTTCCCTAGTTACTTTGTTGATGTTTATCAACAAAAAATTATAGTACATAATAAATACTCACGTTGTATCTTATTTACTACAAAATTATAGTCAACATTAGAGACAGGCTAGAGATGGAACATACAAATGCAATAACGTCTGAATATTATTCAACTTCAAGAGTTTAAAATAATATATATATAGACTAACACACTTTCCCCAACAATGGAATTTGAAAATTTTAACCCTCTCATGAAATTCAAGTCATATGATGCAATCACTAAATTTCAACATTTTGATATTGTGTATTAGGTGGTATTTTTGTAGTGTATCAAATTATGTAATAATGTGTCAGTATTTATATGTAGTTTCAAGTCAATCTTCATTGAATCATATTATGTTATAATGTTCAAATCCATATGACCTATGCTCAACCATCTAATGCAAGCCAACTTTTATAGCTAAGTTTAGATTCTAGTTAATTTCTCAAGCCATTAGCTTCTAGAAATTATGAAATAAGAAATAAAGTGATGATGTTTTTAATTCTTCTCTCTTCCCCTCTTGTCTGTCATTTTATTTCTAATTAATTTAAGAAACTATAGTGTTTGTAATTATTTTCTCTTCCTCTCTTGACTTTCATTTTAGATTCTAATTAATTTCTCAAGCCTAAGCTTCTATAAATTATGAAATAAGAAATTATACTATGCTACATAATTAGAAATAAAATAGCAATCAAGAGAGGAAGAGAGAAGAATTACGAACACTATATTTATCTTATAAACCCTTTGAAGAGAGAAAAAAACAAACTGTGGTAGTGAAAACTTACTACTACCTATATTATTTAGCAAATTGTCATATTCAATGAGTATATAATGATTGGATACAATTTGAACCTTGTTCCTTTCAACAAGACCTTGGCTATGGATGTAATATGTCCCTTGCTCCATTAGCTTCCTATCTCTATTTTTTTCTATGCTTCCATGTTCCTTTCCTTTTGCATCTCACCTCTTGGAAATACAACATAATTATTCTTCTTAATTCTAAAAGAAGAAGACACAACATATAGTTTGTTCCCTTCTCCATCAATCCAGACAAATGCAACATACAATTGTCCTCCCATGTCCATTTTGAAAACCAATACAACCTCTTATTTATAGATTCCCATGCACAACAAGGTTATCCTAGGCCCAAGAAGAAATTCCATCAACACATGAAGCTATCTTCATAGAGTTGATGGACTTGCAAACTAGAACATACTTAAATTAGTAATTTATCTCTTTGTGAGTAGACTAGATTAACATACATATCAAGATTAACATCGGTTTAAGAATAAAGCATTACACTTTTATCTCCACATAAATATCAAGATTAACATTGATTTATGAATAAAGCATTACACTCTTAACTGTTACTACTATGAAAATGAGGATCCTTCCATTGGTCTATCTTTTTGAAATTCTATGAAGTATTGTATAGTTGATGACAATGATATTATATAATAGAAAAAAATTCAAAGAAAAAGGAGTAAATTAGGATACCCACCATATTGCAAATGGGCATCCAAAAATATCCACAATATTACTTGTGTACAAAAATTAAATTGAAAAAAGGGATAAGAAAGCACTGAACAGTAGTTGCTTCTAAAATATTATATAATTGTTGCATAAAATGGTGTATTTATATGATGAAGCTTTAAAGATATGAACCAAATGTCTCTATCAAATATAAACACACAGACAGATAGATAATTTCATTTCTAGCCCCTACAAAAATCTACAAGGTAGTGGGAGTGGAAGAGGAAATACAAGTAAGGCTCTTTGTACATGCAGTTGCCAGTAGAAGAGGAAAATGAGGAATGTAGTAGCATGATCACCATTGTAAACTATGTAAGTTCCCTGACATAGTATAAATAGGTAGAATTGTAGATAAATAATTATGATTGCTTATGGAAGCACCTAATTATTATAATAGAATATAACACTCGTTCACAATACTAAGCATAAATAAAAACTCATAAAAAATATTCAAGCAAGTTTCAATTTGTGTATACCCTTAACTTATTTGGTTTTATTGCTTCCAAGTTTAGGTACTCGTGATTAGTCACTGAAAATTTATGTACTTGTAAGTCCCATTAGCTTATTTTATTCATTTGTTCATTTTTTTCATGACTTTAGTTTAAGTCTATATATGGATGTTTAAAGTAATTTATTTTTTGGCATGGGAAAGAGATAGTCTATTTATTTTGGCTCACTTAAATTTAAACATTAGGGTGTTTAAAGTAATTTATTTTTGTGGAAAAATCAAGGACTGATATGGTAACTTAGGGACCACCACCTCAGGGTATATTTAACCATACAGATGATGAGATATGTTAATTGTGTCTTATTCTAGTTGAACCCAACATCACATGGGTTTATAGGGATACATGTTAGTCAATTCTAAATAGCTTAGAAAATATTAGACATATATTAGCTACCACACATTCTTATTCTACTAACACTATAGCAACTACTCTTGTTGAGATGCAACAAGAGGTTAGAGGTGAGGTTTCTCTTACAAAATTTTAGCTACAAGTCCCAAAAGAAACTGTTAAATCATAATGTTTTCATTACACTGCTAGATCCTAGGTTAGGGGATATTGGGTGACTTGATGTGTTGATCCTTAGATGGCCCCTCTGATATATCCACACTTTCTTATAGCACACATTTTTTGTCTAAATAACAACCAAATTCTTTTATACTTTACATAACTATTGTACACTGATGTTCATTTGGGCCTCAATGTTAACTACTTGGACCCACCAAGATATTTTGGTTAGGGGTGTAGAGGGTTGCTAATAGAGAATCTTATCATTGAATAGATTGAAAGTATCTAGGCTATTGGGTCTTGGTTGGGGAGAGATTTCCTTCTATCTCCCCAACCCCGATACCTATAGCAGACCAGGTTGTCAATGATTCTCAAAGGGAAGCAATTGATAGTGTTGTTGATATAGTAGTTGCGACATCTATGATTTCTATTGATCATGTGGGAAGATATTTTATGAGTCATTCTAGATGATCCAAACCATTGGATCATGTTACTGATCCTTATGGTATGGTAGGTGTCACTTCACCTACAGACATAAATGGTCTTATAGGAGACCATATGCTTTGGAGTACGACTCATTATTTTTTGGATGACCTACTAGAGGCATATTTTAGGCCCCAGAAGGAGGTGCAAATGGATTCAACTTGATAAACCAAGTTGGAGGACCATAGTCCTTGAAATATGCTTTCCAACAACTATAAATTTAATATATTTTTTTATTTTTTATTTTTTATAGTTTTACTAAACATAGGTTTTTCATCGAACATCAAGTTTAGTGAGAAATCATTTTGGAAAAATATAAATTTGTGGATTTATTTTGAAAAAATATCTACACACTAGGTATTTATGTTCTCGTTCTAACAAAAAAAATGAATTTCAATGCATACAAAAAAGTTATGTGGGATGAAGTGTACCCATGTTTAAATTGTAATTGGTTTGACTTCAAAACTTAATTAAAGGAAAAATATTCAACAAAACATTATGAAATGAAATGAAAGCACTAGATATCAATGTTACCAACCTAAATTCAAAAGAATAAAATTTTTATCCTTTGTAGAAAAAAAGTTATGTGGAACAAAGTACACATCAATTTTTAAAAATTTTGTTTACTATTAAAAACTTGTTATCAAAGGAGATGCAAAAAAAAAAATTAATTTCAATTTAAAGAAAAAAATACATTCAAAATGTATAGAAAAAATCTCACAAATCACTAGTTTTCATCTTCTTCAAATTTGTAACAGTTTACCTACTATAGGTGTCAAAAAGTGAAGATTTTGCTCAAAATGTTGATTTCAATGTCAAGTTTGGCCAAAAAGTGTAACCCATCATTGTGGGATGATTTATTCTAAATTGACATAGATCGTACATGTTATCCATTGAAAATATTTGAAACTCTTTTTTCTAATTTTTGTCACAATCATGTGCACCCTTGCTAAGATGATGAAATCACTCAACCATCTTGTGAAACATGGGATGATCTACCTGAGTGTGGGCTTAGATTATGGAGATCAACCTCTAGAGAGGGTTGGTTCTATTTGGAATTCAACTAATCTATCCTATGCTACTATTTCTTGCAAAGAAAAGAGAGAAGGAAAACATAAAAGTGAATCCTAAGACTAAAAGGTGATGCCCCAAAATGATTTCAAACCTATAGTGTAGTTTGGACTCACAATATGATCAAATGAAACAGGTTGTTTCATGCACAACTCAATTTTCTACATACTTAAGCATAAGTGTTCTATAAGAAGGTTTGAACTCAGTAGCCTTAGAAAGGAAAACAAATATTTCAAAATAAAAGGGTTTTTTGAGTCATTACACAACTTATAACCTGCATAGAATATGTATACTTCTATATGTCAAAGGTACTAGAGAATGAGACGTGAAATTCAAGGATTGAGTATAATATCAAAAAAACTATATCCATAATTTCTTATTACGCACAATATATGGATTAGAGAAGGAAAAATACTAATGTATTTCATTATTAAAAGGTGTTATATACTACTATAAACAATTTTGAAAGTTGAGTTAAAAAGCTACTCCAACTTGAAAGAACTTTGAAAAAAGTTACAATACATGCCAAGAGAAAAGAAATCCATTACAATGTGGCTAAACCTCTCTTTTATCTATCCTACACTGGAGAAAAAGTAGGA
>VDFB02232147.1:0-18409 GCA_007258455.2 Sequoia sempervirens
TTTTATTTTAATATGAGAAGATTTTATGTCCTTGTTTTATTTTGGAGAAGAGTCTTTTGGGGAAAAATATACTTTTTTTTGTTTATCTTTCTTTTTGGAATTTAATTAGTTTTTTTTATGGGAAAATTTGGAAAATGGGATTTTCACTTCTTTTTTTGTGTGTGCATGAAATTTAGAGGATTCAAGGAGAGATTTTTATGGGGTTTTTGTTGGGAAATGAGGGGAGAGAGAATATGTCTGAAAATTTCCTCATATTGTTGATTTTACTGGGAATTGTGGTTTTGGGGAGAATTATGGATTGGGGAGTCAGAAGTTGCAGCTTTCGAAGTTCGGCATCAAATTTCCATTCATGCCAAGCATTGGATCTAGGTTGGATTTTGGGATCTTTTTTTTAAATTATTTTTGAGTGTATGAATAATTTGATTGATTTTCTCTCTCTACTTTTGAAAATAAATGTTAGATAGTTTTATTTTGTGTGTGAATGAAACATTTATTTATTCCAAAATAAAAATCAATACATGTTTGTTGTCTTTTGTTCTCTACCCAATAAAATGGTCTGATTGCGTCACCCATAAATCTATTTTTATAAACTAGGTAGATGCAATATTTAAAGGGTTTTTTGGTTCAATTTACATTATGTTATTTATTTCAATTTTTGGTTTAATTTATATTATTATTTATTTATTTCCATCTCGTTGTGGGTAAGTGTATGGATTTTTGGTGCAATTTACATTTAGTATTTATTTACATTGTCTTATATGCATAAAGCTCTTGCCTATAAAATTTTATTAAACAATATTAAACAAATAATTTACTACTTAGTGGATTTACAACTTGCTTGTTTGTCAAACCAAGATGTGATAAATATTCATTATTCTTGGCCACACGTTCTTCATGAAAGCACTCATAATCTATCACTAGAATTTCAACATTGTGATCACTATCATTTAATTTGCACCTTAAATTCTTTTTCTTCATTTCCTGATGTCCAAAAAAACAATAATGTATAAATTAGCAACTTGATACAGAGATAATTAACCGTAACAAAAATTGAATAAAGACAAGTTTATGAGGTCTTAGTTTTAATGAACAATCATTAAAACACATACGGAGTCTAAAGCACTGCAAACAACAATAGTCATTAGATGTTGTGGGTATTTCAGTCAATGGATATTAAATAATGGCGCCCTATAGAAATGCCAGTTGCATAAAAAACTTAGCAATGTATTTGAATCAATCCATCAAATCTTTAGCAATAATGTTTTCATTCATGGTTCAATAAAAAAATCTGTATTACCAAATTTTAAGTGGACATGAAATTGTAGCATGGAAACCATTTTGTACAACTAAACCAATGCGTTGCTTAGGTGATAGCACCATCACTAAGAAATGTCTATGGTATTTGGTGATTCTTACTTTTGTTGTTCTGTTACGTAATAATTTGTTCATAACATCCAGATACATTCATGAAGGGGTAGATTTCATGAAAAAGAACATATATGTTGGAGTGGACAGTGGGTTACAAGCAAGGAACACAATGATTTGAGGACTAAGTAGTCAAACAATAGTGAACTTCAAGATATATGCTAAACAATGAAGAACATTTGATCAAAGCAAAAAAAAGCAATGACCTTACAGTTTATAAAGATACATACGAGACAATGATTTCTAGTGCATAAAGTCAGAAGCACAAATGCTGATAATAGTGATATCACTGTTAAAAATAATGTGAAGACAACAAAGGATGTGAGTAGCATGTAATTCCAAAATAGTGGGGATATAATGAGGAAATGCTTCTATTGCAATGGGGAATCACTGTATTGATGCCTTGAGCATTGACAAAAAATAGTTATCAATCATCAAGGATTGTATACTGCTGCTATAAACAGTGAAGGAATAGAGAACAAAAGACCATATTAGTGAGGAAATGAGTACCACAGTGGGTGAAAGATCCAAGAAATGAAGACAACAATGAGAAATACTTTCATGGCAGTGAGCAGTCAATGCCAAAGTAGTTCACAAGGCAATGGTATACAATAATATTACAAAATAAGGCTAAAGATAATGCCATATGTAGGGAAGACAATGCTATTTTAGTAAAAAAGTGTAAAAGAAAACATAGAAACAATGTTTAACAATGCTTCAATGATGGCTTTTATAAAGGATGCTAGAACAATGACAATGATAAAGAACATATATAAAAGTAGTAAATAGTCTAGAGGAGCTGTCAAGAAAAGATCATTGTCAAAGTAAAGCAATGATGGTATACATATTCATATTGCATTCATATTGCATACAACATTTATATATGAAAATATATTCATATTGCATTCATATATGAAAACATATTCATATTGCATCCTCATTTTTATATGAAAACATATTCATATTGCATTCATATAGCAACTTTGTTCAACATTAAAGCTTTGAAACAAGTATTAGTCTGAAGGTTTGTGTCCTTAAACATAAAATAGTCTTAAAACAACATAAAATTCTTACATAAAAGGTCATAAAATGGGATCATCAATAATCATCTGTATTTCCAGCAAGATTAGAATCCTGATCACTCATGTTTGCATCTACTTGATTTTCTTCCTCATCCTTATTTGTGACATGCAATACATTATCTCTCCCAATTTCTTCATTGGTAATCAAAATCTCTTCTTCAAACAGTCCCTCATTGTCTTCATCCACTTCTTCGAATATTTCTTGTAAATTAGCATATTGCCCATTAGGCATTACATCAACAACTTCCTTGAATTTTTGTCTCGAACGAGGCTCTGTTTGAATGACATATGACCAACCTAGGCTTCTTACATCATCAATTAGAAATGATTGGTTAATTTGAAGAGGGGAAACATACAACTCATTTGTCTTTGATAAAAATTGTTGTGTATTTGCATGTACAAATCCATACTCATCAAATTGTACTGGGGATGGTCGGATCCACTTACATTTTAATAATATAGGACTATTTTCACCAAAATCAACTTGAATAATTTCTTGGATGAATCCAACATAAAATTTCTTCTCAATTTCATGAAGAAATTCAGCACTAACAACACAATCACAATTTGTCTTTCCTTTGTCTTTTTCTTCCACTCTTAAATGACTACCATGAGTCCATTTCTGAACAGGGTTAGTGAATCTGTTTCTTGATTTATATCTTGACTTGTTTTGCATCCTTGATTGCATCTAACCAATCCATTCTTCAAATTTTGGAAAAAGAATCACCTCCAATCAAATCATGACATCTACGCCTTTGAGGTTGATGTTACATCCAAGTTTGATTCTCTTCTTCATATTTTCTACATAGAATAATGACGTACAAATAGTAAGATTAATAATATAAATGTGTAAATGCAATTGAGTAAATAAATTACTGTGTAATTTTTTTTACCCATGCCACTTATCGAACAAAGATGTGTTTTGAAGAATAAAGGCATGTATTGTACTTATTTCTTGATATGATAGCTTGAAGCAACATCCATTTCCTTCTAATACTTCACTTGCAACTCTCTCATCTTTGTCATCATCCCATACATGTCGATTGACATTTTTAAAATCCTTCATATATTCAGTGCAAAATCCCATGGTCTCTTGCATTGAATATCCCCCAGACATGTTGCCTTCTAGTATGGACAATTCTTTTCAAAACCTTCATATATCATTCTATAGGATACATCCATCTCATTCTTATTGGACCACAATGCTCTAGTTCATATTCTAGATGTATGAAAAGATGCATAGAAATGTTAAAGATTGCTGGTGGAAATTCTCGTTCCAATAGACAAAGGACTTCAACAACCTCCTCCCTCAAACTATCAAATTTTGAAGGATCTAATTCATGTAAACTCATTCTCTTTAATATTAGGACCAACCTTATAATTGCCAATCTTTTGCCTGACTTGATGTATTTGCACCACAATAGGTAAAATATTCTTGATTATGACATGATAGTCATGGGTCTTGAGGCCTCTTAAGCTATTAATGTCAATTTGGATTCTGATGCTACTACTTACATATCCAATGGGGAAGTGAGTTTGAGACATCAACTGTAAGAATTGTGCACGTTGTTCCTTTGTCCAAACATAAGGAGCACTAGGTTTTCTATATTTTTCAACCCAAAGATTTCGATGAATCTTTATTTCTTGAAAGTATTCATGTGATGAAATAGTATCAAGAGCACCAAAAAGAGTTTCTATAATAGCATAAGCTATATTTTTCGTAGTATGCATAAAGTCAATAGTATTCCTAATGGCTATATCCTTAAAGTATGAAAACTTATACAATATGCACAACTGTTTTACACTGATTTTATTACATGGATCATATCTACTGCTAGCAATCCCATCATTTTCAATAAATGACATTCTTTTTTTTCCATTCTCAACAATGTAATCACCTGTTATTAGCAATGGCACTTCACGATTCTCTTCTTGACCATTGAAAAGTATTTTTTGTCAATGATATGGATGATCCATTTTAAGGTAATCACGATGTCCACAATAAATACACCTACGCAAACTTCTTGAGTGCCTCACAAAATCCTTAAAGTTGCAAGTAGGACATCCATGGTATCCATGAACAAAGAGACCAGACAATGTGCCATATGCAGGAAGATCATGAATCATAAACAATAAGGAAGCTCTTAAAGTGAATTTGATTGAATTACCATCCCTTAAATATTGAATTTCTTCAATTCCCTTCCACAATTCCATTATCTCATCATATAATGGCTCTAGATAAGCATCTATTGTATCTGAAGTCACACTTTTCTTTCCTAGTATAATCAATGATAACATTAAGAAAAATGGTTTAGTTGCTAACCATGGAGGCAAGTTATAATTTATTAGAAAGACTGGCCAAGTTGACCATTTATTACTTTGATCTAAGAATGGATTCACCCCATCTAGAGCCAAACCCAACCTTATATTACGAGGATCTTGAGAAAAATTGGGCCATCTATTATCAAATTCCATCCACGTCTTAGAATCAGGCACATGTCATTGTTTTCCATCAATGCTCTTATTTTGGGCATGCCACTGCATAAGTTCAGCAATGTCTCTGCACCTATACATTCAAATTAATCATGGGATTATCAAAAAGTGGTGAAGAACCTTTCTAGGAACCATAGCTGATTTCAACCCTTGTCTATACCTTAGTTAATGACATTTCAGACATTCACTCTCATATGCAAGATTTTTGGGAAATAATACACAACCATTCACACATGTGTGGATTTTTTCATACCCCACACTGAGCTTATTAATTTTCTTTTTACATTGACTTTGTTTTGTTGGCAATGTGGAGTTAGCTGGTAACAATGAACTTAATAATGCCAATAATTGATCTACACTCTCATTTGTCCAACCATGCACCACTTGCAAGTTAAGAATTTGAAGGATTGTTGTCAAATGACTTAACTTTCAATTAGCATACACAGGCTTTAAAGCATCATCCATTGACTTGTCCCAATCATTGTTTAGACCCTCATTCAACATTCTATCAACTTCAAACCCTTCGTCAAACATTTTTGCCTCTTCATCTATGTTTGGTGCCACTTCATCTATGTTTGTTGCCTCTTCATCTCTCATAGTCTGCAATTCTATCATATATTCATAATAATTGTAAGCCCAAGGGCTTATACCACTATGCCCATATCTTATCATATGTCGATAAATCATATTTCTTTTTTTCACCTTTCCACCAAGACAATTTTTACATGGACATGGATATTTGTTATTGTCCCTCTCATCAAATACTCTCTCATCATATGCATGATATTGATACATAGTCAACCTTTGATGCTCATCCATCTATAATATTGTGCATTCCCATATTAATTTAGTTTCTGATTTAAAGAAAAAAATATAAATCTGAAAACAAATATGCCAAAACATTGTTGAAAGTAGTCACTTTTAGTGCAGGCCATAACATAAAGAAGAGGATATAATGAGTCATTTTTCTGAGATCTATCTTACATTCATTTGAAGTTTACCTACTGAGAATGGAATATGCCTATGTTTCCTATCAACTTACTTTTGACAATGAGGGTTTCGAATTACCTCTGAATTCACTGTAGAGGGCCTCGCTGACTTCAAATTCATTGCAGCAAACCCTGAATTCCTTGCCCGCCTTTTCAAAAGTCTCCAGGTCCTATCCAAACAAGCTTCATCACCCATGCAAGTGCTTCAATACCTATCCATGAGACTAACAAACATAAAAAATAATCCAATTTCATTCCCATGCCAACAATTATACATTTTACAAGTTGTTTGACTTATAAATATAAACAAGTTATGTAAACCACTAGATAAATAGCATTTAAAGGTTTATCGTCTCTGACTTATAATCTATTTTTGAGTTTAGCTAATACAACTATTTTTTTTGGTTTGTTTTCATGGTTGTTACTCATGTAACTTGTACTTTCATATCCCTTTGAGCTGCTTTCTGTATTTATTTCTTCTGCATTGGCTGTGTTATGAAAGTAAAACTTGAAAGTACCCCTACTGATAAGATTTGAGTCTTTAGTTGTTTACTTGTTTTTGTGATATTTGACTTTTGAGTCTTAATATATAAGTCCAGATGTTTATCTAGATTGATGTGGATCTTACAAATTCTAGATACTTAAAGCCAAAACATGATTGAGCCTTGAAAGTGGATTGATCCATAGATAACATTATGGTGAGTGCTAGAATGTAATGTTCATTGTGGGTCATGAATGAGTGGAGGTGATACAAAATATTTAAATATACCAATAATAGTCATATGGTGTTAATCAGTTAATGTAAATGTGACATAAGGATTTATTATATATAAGTGAGTTGAAGGCCAAGAGTATTTTGTCTGATTGCCAAAGAGGACAAACTTAACATAGCCATACACTCATAATTGATTTTGGATCACAAGTGTTTGTGTTCAAAATCATCTCTTTGAAGTACATGATATATATCTTCTACAAGTATTTCAGCGTGCTGCAAGTATTTCTTAACAAGATTATCTCTAGGTTCACCTAACTTAGAATTACATGCCAGTTGCTACTATGTTTTTTCCTTGGTGAGTTAGTTGTGTTCCTTTTTGTTCATAAGGAACATCTTTATAATTAATGTGGGTTTGTCTCTTTTGATGTGCATCCATTTCAGGCCTATAGTCAAATGGATTCTAGAGAGGTTGTGTTTGGTGGAGGTTCATCAAGTAATATTTTGGAGTAATTCTTTAATTGGAAAATATATCCTTATTTTCTATAATTTTATTCTATTTGGTAGAGTGGCTCTGGGGATAAGGATTTTAAATGTTTACACAACTCTATGAAGAATTCATGCTTTCTTTATAAGAGTGTCTCCAAAATTTACTTCCAAATTACCATGAGAAATCCCCTGAAAACTATGGTTATAGGAGGGTGTGGGAGGTGTGCTTAGTGAATGTGATGTATATGTTGTCCAGAAAACAACTGAGTTGGTTCCTGCAAAAGTACTACGGACAATTCGACTGACTAGATATGCATGCATTAGCAAATTCAAGTGTAGCGGTGCCTATTCAATCATGGAAAATGTTAGGAGATTCATTTGTCTCTCTAACAAAGAGTTTTTTCAACCATTGCAAATTTGCAACTAGCTTGAAATGATATCTTCATTATTGAAGAACTAGCATTCGTCTTGTCATAATTCTTTGGTAGAACTATAGTAACATGGGGATATTGTAAAGAATATTATAAATTAAAGGATTAACATTGATCTGGTCAAGCTAGGTAATGAACACCATATATATGTGGTATTTTTCTTCTTGGAGACAACAAGCTTTATTCAGTTATCCATTACTAATTCTTATTCTCTCTTATTTTTTTGTATGATCTATGCATGTTTTTTGTCATTGTGCTAGTTGTTAGAACTGAAAAATTTCACATTTTTCACTAGCCTCCACCCACCAATCCTCCACATTCCATAGAAATTCATCACATTTTAATTTTATGATCAACACAAATTGTTGAAATTTGTGTGACAAGATCCATTTTGTAGCCCACATTGCCAAATTGTCACACCCATAAATAACTTTGAGACTCCATAATTTTTCTTAAGTAAAAATTAGCACTATCGGTCTAACAATGCATCATCGGTGGAACCCCCATCATAGCCTCACCGATGGCCCAATGAAAATAGTTCATAACCTAGTATCAGTGTAACAAAACCCTATCGGGCTAACTCCTAAGGCGTTCCCCCCAATAGACTGATAGAGTCAACAAAAGTAAGCACATCATTGTAACACATGAACATCAGTGGAATGAATGTCTACATTCCCCCGATGGCCCGATATGATCATAAATGATCAAGAATTATTATATATCAGGGGAATTAATATGTATCGGCGTAATATATTTAGGTATCCCACCGATAGACCAAAGGAAAATTGTTCATCGGTGGAGAGGGTGGCTATCGGTGGAATGAGGATTGCAGTCTCGCCGATACAGTGATGATGATTGATTGCTAATTGATGTGACATCTAAAGGCATTGTCCATATATTTAAAAATAAATGCTTCCCCCTGATGACAAGACTGAAATGGGTGGTGTATTTATGAGCCAGAGTTGAAGTGAATTATATCACAAGTTGATTGCATAATTGTTGCACAGTCTGGAAGATTTCGTTGAGGATAGAAGCAGAAAGGATAAGCTAGGAATTCTCACATAGCAGAAACCAATGGAGGTGAGACCCAAGTAAGTACACCAATCCTGACTGAGAAGTTATATTTTTCAAAGGATTAAGAATTTGAACAATGGAGGAAAATGCAGACAAACCCAAAGCTAAGAAATAGAAAACTGAGAAGAGACTCTTGAATCAAGACCTGATAGATCAATGCCCTGGGTTAGGGCCAAGATCCAAGAGGGTTGCTCATATGAATCCTTTAATGGATAGATTATTAGATAAACATAAAGGATTGGGGGATATTTGGACACCACGATGCGAGTATGAGCTTTTCATGTATCATTATAGGAAACAATTTAGGTTTCAGCCAGTCTACAACCCATGGAGGTTGAACTTGGGAAGACTCGTGGTGCCCAATGTGTTCGTAAATGTAGAATTAATTAAAGCTCTGGCTAGTAGATATGACCCCAAGAGGAGAACTATCCAAGCACATAATGGGGCTAACATGCTTATTATTTATGAGGATTTAATTTCTAATGTGTTTTAGTTGGAGTGTCCTATGAACTTTCCATTCACAATTAGAGATCTCTTGAAAGAGTATCACCATATGGATACCAGCTACAAATGATGGAAACTACCCTTGCATAGGCCTAATAATGAAGGAGGCCAAATCAGGAGGTTTCTGAGTAATGAAAACCCTCCTTTTCATGAGGACTTGTTTGAAGAATATTTCAGATACACTTATTATTCAGCTGATCAGGTCTTGGGGGTAGAGGTCCCACCCCTCATGTCTATTTCCCCAATGGTCTTAGCTTTAGACATACAAAGCAATGTTTCCAGGTCATTCAATTATGCTAGATACTTGGCCAATGACCTAAACCGAGAGCTTGAAAAGATTAAAAACAATAGTGAATATATTCATTTCAAACATTATTCTCTGTTCATTCATTTTCTCATGCACGAGGGACATGTTAGAAGGGTTTGGAGTCAAGAATTAAGGATAAAAGATACATATGAAAATGGGAACCTCAAACTTGTACAAATGTGGACTTCACTGTGGGATAGTCGATTTGGTAGATCTCATTATCTTTATTTTGAGGAGTTTTTTGTGAAACCATTAATGGAGTGGCTGGGATATCTGTGTGATTATAACTTATCCCCAAAATTGAAAAAAATTCTAAGACCAAAGGAAAATGACCCAAGGAAAAAGGTGGATCATAACTAGGGAGACTGGTATGCTTTTCCTGACTACACAGTGATTAGGGTTTATGGGTTTGAAGGAACTCCACACTTGTTGCCACAAGTAGTTCCTAATAGAATTTCCTACTTAGAAATTGTGAGGCAATTGGAAAAATTTGATTCCAAAAATCTCAAAGGACACAACAAACAATCGATCATGCCTAGTACCTTATGTTTTGGAGACTTTACAGTGGTTGCAAATGAGGGATATGAGGAAATTGATGCTAAATTAGCACAATATAACCTCCCTCTAGGTAACAAAAGGAAAGATTTTGATGCAGAAGGCTTTATTCACAAAGCAAGGTGGTGCAAAGAGCACCTTATTGCCTTCAAGCCTCCATGAGGCCTATTGTAAATAAGTGTTGTGGAGTTCTTAGGAGTCATTTAATAAGGTCTAATAAACCATTGGTATGTAATTAGGAGTCCATTGCAACTAATGAGATGTTGTCAATAATGCTCGAAAAATATGTAATAAGGGGGTTTATGAAGGGTTTAGTGAGTCAAACCAAAGAATATGAGAAATAAGGTAATTTTTTATCATCTAAAAGTGTATTAAGGTCATTTTAGAAGTGTTTAGAATGATTATGGGTTCAAAAAGCAAAATGGTGAAATTGACAAAGTTGTCAAAAATGCAAAATTGGAAAGTGAAAAATAAGGAAGATGGAAGTTAGAGTTGGTTGGGTAGATGAAATTAGATGTAATAAAAAGAAAAAAGTGTATAAAGGAATAAATATCCTTAATCCATCATTGGAAGGTGAGAGGAATGTAAATAATGAAGAACTAATAATGAAGCCCTATTTTTATGCAAAATTTATGTGTTTTTTTTTTATAAATCTGAGTTTCAAATCATTGTACAAATTTTTACAGCCATATTTTCATGGGGAAGTCATTTTTAATGATTAATATATGATTCTACATCATTCTCCTTTTTTCTCACTCAATTTCATGCAAATTTGAGTAAGTTATGGTGGTTTTATTAATTGCAACTTTCTAGATTTTTCTATAATAGTTGTGTTGCAGAAAATTGTACGAGCAGGTACGGCCTCCAAATGAACTAAATATTATATGGTTGGATAGAGGAACAAGTTATCTTTCTTTTGGCATTGGTTTGAGGTCATTTCATGGAATATTAAGAAAGATATGCTCATTTTGGTAGAAACAATCAAGTTCAGTTTTACACAAGGCAGCAAGCATTCAAAATTGCATATCTCTTATTTTAATCATTTAAATCTCCTAAAAATTGGTGTGTAAGTATTTTTAGATGTATTTTAAAATATTTCAAAGTTTCAGGCCTTGAATGTTTGGTTTGGAGCGGTTTCAAGGAAGCCCTAGATCTGGAAATTGAGTAAAATTCTAGAAAAATCACAATGTACAAGGGAATTTAATGAGTTTGATTGTGAAATGTGAATTCTAATTGAGTAATGTTGTTTTTTAATGGTGTTAGGTTGTATTTAGATTCCTTTTCTTATTAGGTTTGGTGAAGGATTAAGTTTTGAGTACTTGTTAATGACTGTCCTATTAAAACAATTTGGAGACAATCCTATTTTGGAGTCTAAAATGAAGATTCAGTGTAAGGGTTTGATAAAAGGTCATGAATAAAAGGTGGGAGATGGTCTAATAATATTTTTTAGACCTATTTACACTTGTTTGTGGCATTAATAAAAGGATATGGACTTGGGAATGTGTAGTTGTGTTTTTTATGAGGACTAAATGGGCCTAATTGATGTTTAGAACAGTCAACTTGAAAAAGTTCTTATGTTTGAGAATTAGGTGTTGTTGAAAGGTTTTGGGTCAGTCATTTTATGTTTTCAAATGTGTTGAAATATTTAACAAGTGATTTGTGAGTCTTGTTCTAGTTTGGTGACTTAAAATCAAGAGTTTTGTGAAGGAAAAGTGAACTAGTAATGAGGAAAACAAACAAAGAATGTTTTGAGTTTTGTTAGATGAGATTGAGATAAGTTGTTTCCTTCCTCTGTATTGCATCATAAGGTTATCACAGGGGTTATTAGGATATGATCATGTATTCTCAAATGAAGATGTAATTAGAAGCCATGATGAAGCCTCTACCACTAAAAGAATGGCTGCATATAATAGGGTTATGCTTGCAGAGGAATGGAAAAGAATAAATGTCCCATCTTATTCGAAGGCATTTGGTGAAATATAGGATCCTCTAGCAAGGATTGAGAAACTCATTGCTCATATGGATGAAGTGGTAAAGAATGTGCCTTCATTTGTCTTTGATGCCCCTCATGCAACCAATTCAAGAGTGTGGGCTAAAGATATAAAGCCCTTAGATTATATCCCTTCACAACCAACTCCTGATGTGAGTTTTTTTGTAGATACTAATATGAGTGAAGAAGAGGAGAGTGATGAGGAAAGTGATGAGGAGGAAGATCAAGTACAACAAATAAGTTCTCTTGTAATTGTATGGTATGAGCCTCCTCGGGAACACAATGTTGTAAGATTTGAAGCATCAAATGAATTATTAGATGATGTTAGGGTCAAGGCTAGATAGGAACTCATTTCTGATGGAGATTTTGTTAAGTCTTATGAGTTTAAATCATTTTTTTATGAATATAAAGGCAAGAAAATGAGACAAAAGATGCAGGATGTCACTCCTAAATGAGAAGTTGTTCTTTTGAAATAATTGAAAAAATAAATAGACAAAGAGATGGATTCCATCACTCTTGAGAGAGGGAGAGAGTTACTCCAAGAAGCTGGAGTATTGCTTTTGTACGGATGGGATATAAGCTCTGCAATTGTTTTTGATAGTTTCAGAAAGAGAGGAGATAAAACAATGAATTTAATAGAGGAAGCAAGTGACGAGATGTATTAAGGATCTGGATACAATCCAAATGAGGCCACCTTACTTATTTTTTCATTGTACCCTAATGAAAAAAGACCATCTATGATTGATAATCCAAACCAAATTTTTGGACATCTCTTGGTTCAAAGAGTAGGGGATACCAACCCCATGGACACAACAGAGTTGAATGTCAATGTGGCAAGGTTCACCAAGGAATAGATTGATAAGTTGGTTAAATAAAATGATAGGTTGAAGAAGGAATTAGCACATCAAAGAGAAAGATCATCTTCCTCTTCCACACCAAAATTGTATTCCCCGTGGCTTGAGAAAGATAAGAGAGTATTGAATGCAATGGCTGATACAACTTATTGGAAGCAGTGCCACCTAAAATCTCAGGAAAAATGTAAAGAATTGGAGAAGGAAGTCAAAACCATCAAGTATAATACTGCATCCAAAATGATCAAGGGAAGATTCAATAAGATGATGAAATGTGCATATGAATATTGGAGGCAATTTAAATAGGTACAATCAACAATAGAGGAGAATGAACGATTACAGGGGAGAATAATCGAAAAGAGACAAGAGCTTCAAGATAAGCAAATCCTGAAAGGACAAACAATGCAAACACATAACACATTGGTAGAAGCACACAATGGATATCATAAGAGGCTCGTCAAGGATTTCGAGTGCTTCAATTCAACTCCGACACTCTATGATGATATGGGAAATCCTCGAGAATATGATGATTGGAAGGAAGATTTTAATGTGATTTTGACTGCTGCATTACAAGAGATCAATGATGAGGATATGATTTTACAAAATACTCACAACCAACTCGAGAAGATGATGTATAGGCAATATGATATGAGAGAGGTGATCTCCAATGCATATACTTGTGCTGAACAAGAATACATCCATCACCTCTCTACATTCAATTTGTTCCTCAACCAAACTATGGATACACCAGACACAGTAGGGCAACCATCAGGATGAAAGGAGTCAGCCGACAACATGAGCACCATATCATGGAGTAGAAGCTTTGAATAGATCTTAGGTGGTCATGAGCTTCTACTTGGAGATTAACAAACCAATGCATTTAGTTGCTGCAATATTTTGTTTTCTTAATTATGTTTAGTTATCAAACAACATGACTTTTTGTAATGGGTCTGTAGCTTGTTGCCTCTCACATATATAAGAGAGACCAAGACCTGAATAGATCATCCATCTCATAGCAGAAGCTACTATTATAATGCATATTATTCAAAGATAAATATAATGGAGAAGGTTATGCATAATTGTTAATTTGCTTTCAAGTGTTCAATTGTTGTGTGGATTTATATGCTTATATGTTATTTGGCTGTCTCCAAAGTGGCTATTTATGTTATTCAAATTGAGTGTGTGGAAATACATTTAATTTGTCAATACACATTTGTTGTAGTTGTGTGACGTTGTTGACTGGTTTCAGTGTGCAGAAGAATTAAAATTCCTTTTAAGAAATCAAATTTGATAGGTTCATGTTTGGATTAAAGTCCTTTTGAATAGATTGTCTTAATTGGTTTCCTTTCACATTTGAATTAAATCCTTTCACAACTTCACAGTAGCATAAGGGGATATCACTAGGATTACTAAGAAGAGTCCAAATAACTGGCATACTTGCACATTTTCATAAGGTGCAAACATTCAAAGTGCCCAACTGTTCGAGTTAAGCTGAAGAGTGAATCTACCTATCTTACAGAACCCTATCTCCAAAATCATCATTCATCCCTCCACTCCATCCACCCAATAGAAGTAGGCACTGGTAATAATTAGATATTACATACAAAATACAACTCACAAACTTGAACTCTCAATTACTCTCACTAGTATTTAGACATTAAAACTCTGCATCTGCTTCATCTCACATGCCATAGTAAGTAGATTGCTCAATCTAGGAACCATATCTATCTACAAATCTACCTTATTGTTCAGGTATACCCACCTAGGTTTGGCAGAGCCTGAAGAGTAGAAGGTAATTAGTCCTACTTACCTTGTTCATGGGCCAAAGGTGTATTAAGGGATTGGCACCCCCTTATGGTTTAAAACTTGCACTTTGAGACCTAACACTAGTGATGATGGCCTAGGATTTTTCATGAAAATATATGCACGAATTCCATGGTTTAACTACATCTCACTGTCCTTTCCATGATGAGAAAGTAGAGGTAGATTTCAACAAGAGCCTCCATTGTTTGAATTGGCATCAAACAATACCTTCAACCTCGACTTATGTCATTACATATAATGACATTTCCCCAATTGTTTGTATTGTTTAATCACACAATAAGGGGCCTTTAGATCCCAACGGTACCTGCCCAATCTACATATACCTTTGGTGTTAATGAAAATCACAGGAAGAAGTGAAAGTGTTAGGAAGGTAGGTCTATTTCATCTATATTTTTTTCATTGTCGAAATACGTCTACCTTAATTGATGCAAATCTGTTCATGAGATTTATGCATGATCACTATTGCTATCTATGCTCTACTGGTTTGATATTCCCATGATTTTTTTCCTACAGTACTTGACTAATGACTCTATGTGAATAACCCAAGTATAGTGCTTTAATTTCTTTCAAACATAAAGTGGGTGGTAAGTGTTGCTTTATGTGATAACCATACATGACTTAGTTAAGAAATGGGAATCTCACTTATAAGATTTTCTCAATGAATTGGGATCCTGTATGCAAATACATGATGTCTATCTTTTCATTTTTCCTTTTTCAAGTCCACTCTTGAAAGCTCCTAAGTGGTTAAAGAGACCAGTTGGTGTCAGTTTTGGATTTGGAGGAAAGCTTGCTTCATTTCGGCCTGGTACAGCATCATAGAGTGGTGTTGGCTCTTCTGAGGTAGAGTACAATTTATTCTTTGGTACATGTCATTAAGATTATATATGGTCTTATTTTTCTGCTATTTTCATGGGTATATATACACAATCTCATTATTGAGGATAGTCTGGTGCTTCATTCAACAGAGTTTGAAGCTACAATAGCAGATGGTGAGAAATCATCATTGTGAGCTTTGTGCGACAAGAAGTTTTAGGATTCTCAGTTACTTATTTGTGGATACTTTTTGAATGGTATTAATAACAATATACATTAATTTGTATTGTTTCACTTGCAATTTTTTGGTTTTTGCATTGATTTAGTTTGGAAGAAGCGAGGGAGACATGGAATTTCCTAAGAGTCATGTTTGAAGATGAAGGAAACGCTAGGAAAAATCTACTTGAGCACCTTGGATTTCAAGTGCAGTCAACAGAGAATCAAGACTTACAGGAAGCTCAATCTTCCAACATTGATGATATTAGCAGTGAAATAATCAACAATGTCACTCTTGATGATACAACACAATTAGATCCATCAATTCGGTCAAAAGGTGGACAAGATGTTACATACCCCAATGAATTGGGATCTTGTATTCAAATACATGATGTCTATCTTTTCTTTCTTCCCTTTTCAGGTGCACTCTTGAAAGCTCCTAAGTGGTTGAAGAGACTAGTTGGTGTTAGTTTTGGATTTGGAGGAAAGCTTGCTACATTTCAGCCTAGTACAGCATCACAGAGTGCTATTGGCTCTTTTGAGGTAGAGTACAATTTATTCTTTGGTACATGTCATTAAGATGATATATGGTCTTATTTTTTGCTATTTTCATGGGTATATATACACAATCTCCTTACCAAGGACAATATGGTGCTTCGTTCAATAGAGTTTGAAGCTGCAATAGAAAATGGTGAAAAATCATCATTGCAAGATTTGTGCAATAAGAAGTCTCAAAATTCTTGGTTACTTATTTGTGGATACTTTTTGAATGGGATTAATAATAATTTACATCGATTTGTATTGTTTCACTTGCAAATTTTTGGTTTTTGCATTGATTTAGTTTGGAAGAAGAGAGGGAGACATGGAATTTCCTAAGAGTCATGTTTGAAGATGAAGGAAATGCTTGGACAAAGCTACTTGAGCACCTTGGATTTCAAGTGAAGTCAATAGAGAATCAAGACTTATAGGAAGCTCAATCTGCCAACATTCATGATATTAGCAATGAAATAATCAACAATGTCACTCTTGATGATACAACAAAATTAGATCCATCAGTTCAATCAAAAGGTGGACAAGATGTTACATCCCCCAGATACAATGGCGGGGAGTTTTTTGATAATTTGCATAGTTCGAAAGAAGATTCCTCACTTCCTCTCACTAAAAATTATTTTTTTGTTGGGAAGGATACCCTAGGCAATGGATAAGAGGTACAACATGAAGCTACTAAAGATTCAACTGAATACTAAGAATGCGATGAAGCCATTCAAAGTTCTTTAGTTGTTGGTGATTATAAGGGAGCAACCATGCAATTCCTATCAAAAAACAAGATGGTAGATGCACTTCTCATTGCTCATGTCAGGGGGAGTTCTTTACAGGAGAAAACTCATGATGAATATTTAAGAAAAATGAATTGTTCCTATCTTAATGTTATGCTTCTATACTAATTGCATGGCATTTGCAACGTCTTAAAGTCTTTTAATGTTTTATGTTTTACCATCCTTCTTGTATTCAACTATTTGGATTTTAGAAGGATAACTGGCTCTGTTTATCTAAAATATATTTCTTTTTGTGGAATATTTTCTGACTTAACACTATTAGTGCAGGTGGTTTCTACTATGGTCAATAATGATCTTATTGGCCTTGTGAACAATAGGCCTTTGAAATCCTAGAAAGAAACTCTTGCTTTACTTTGTACACTAAGTGTTTTTTCCCATAAAAAAATAGTTAAACAAAAAATTATGTAAATTGGATAATGCAATTTTGATTTGGAGCAAATTGTACTTGACAATAAGTTTTTTTTATAACTCATTTCTAATTTCTGTGAGTTGTAGTTTGAAGCTTTTGATATAATGAGAAAATGTACAAATTTATGCATTGTATCATATAGTTGTGTACAATATTTTCAAACATTTATCATACTTGTATCATAGATACAAGACTTGGATGTAAAACAATCTTGGTAGGCTGATTTTTGACTTAAGACTTGGAGGACTCGACACAGACTTGGTAGGCTAACTTTTTGACTTGGACGTTGAAGGTAGGTTTTCAAATCAAATAAACCCTACCCCACAGAGTGATGTGTATTTTCCATTATATTTTCATTGAATGCTCTTGGAAAAGAAATGAAATTAGCTATGATGGTTTTTTGTTCACTATTGCCAATTGATTCTAAGTTTTCTTTAAGAGGCTTGGGGTTGTAAGATCAAAGGGGTCTCTTGTAGTCAATAGAGAAAGAAAGTCAGACCTTGAAGAGATTGTAACAAAGATGTGATAATCACAAAGCACAAGGTTCAAAGCAATGAGATCATAATGTAAAAACAAAAGAGAAAAAATATGTTTTTATCAGAACAATGATTTTAAGGATTGACTATGAAGAACAATCATAATAAGATAGAAATGAATACAAACAATGATAGTGCCAATGAGTTATCAATATAGTGAATAAAGAGTTCCAATTTTCAATGCATGATAACAGTAGTCCAAGGCATGCAAGGGATAGGAATGAAAGACAATATATAGAGGGAAAATAGTTGCAAATGATCCTTGTTATATCAAAGCATATGAGTGTCAAAGGATCATAGAAAAATGAAGGAGATAATAGCAGTTGTTATGAATGCCATGTGACCTGATATCATGCACAAAGAAGATGTAAA
>VDFB02232148.1:0-10233 GCA_007258455.2 Sequoia sempervirens
GCATCGAATGAGACAAGTTTGTTTTGTAATTCTAAGTAAAAGTTTATAGATCATGTAAGGACACAAAAACATTCATCCACACAACTCTTGGAAGTAGTCAAACCCTTCAACAATTGGTGCCATATCCACCAACTAGCACCAACAAATCATGGCAAAGACTTCTCCACCAACAACTCTCTATTTGGCATTGGACTCTACTATTGATATATTTAACAATTGCACCAGCACACTTCGATTTGCATAGCTTTTAAGTTAGCATTAAATACTCTTTTATATTGCTACTCATTCTCCTGAATACTAGTAACAGCAACAATTTTTGAAAATTATAAATAGATATAGGTTTATACTAACCACTAACATTTATTGCAAAATATTAGCTACCAGGTCTATCTATCAACTCATAAATAATTATTGCAAAAGGGGGGTCTATTTTTTTTTGCTATAACTTGCAAATAGGGAGTCAAATTCCCAAGTGTAAATAGCTGATAGGAAATTGGTTCCATCACTGACACTTTGATGTTGAGACAATTTGGAAATTATGCTTTTTGTTATCTTTTTTTCCTCTGAAGTCTAAAATTGTAAGTGAATTTCAATGAGGCATAACTTTCATTCTAGTTATCAAAATTTTACAAACCTTTTTTACACATTAGAATTTTTCAATGAATTCACTTTTCCTTGTATTTTTTAAGATTTGGATTTTCCATTCTTTGAAAATTTATAAAAATATCAATGAGTTATAAACAAAATATTTTGGCATCCAATCTTAAAAACTCGTCAAATTTTTCTTACATATCTTTTTGGGGGGCCTATGTTTCAACATTAACCATTGTAGGGGTAATCTATCATTTCACATTGATTTTGGTCATCATTAAACCACATCTAGAAACATAAAAATGAAGTGCACAGATTTTGGGAGCAGTCAATATGTGGAGAATTATGTCTTATTGGAGCTCACATAAACATCTTCTAGTCTTACTCAAACATCTTGTGAGATACCATCGTTTGGGGATGGTCAATGTAGCCCCATGACTTCCATTAAGATATCATCTCCCACATCACCTGATGACATTGAAATCCAACATTGGTATCTCCATCATGGATTCAGGTGATTCTTTGCACTAGGACATCAACATCATATTTCTAGATCTAACACATTGGGATGTATATCTACCAAACATCGTATATCTATTTGTAGAATCCACCTTGCTGATTTAAATGACAATATTGAGGGCATTCATCTCCTCTTTGGTTTCAACTTTGATGTAGTTGCATCACCATTGCCATCCTTGGATCTTTCACTTATCTTTCCCACATATGAGCTTCTATTATGAAAAATTGTGTAGATATTCATGAGTTGACGTATCCAACTTATTCATCATCTATGTTGACATTCTCAACAATAACATTAGATTCTCATCAATCCAGCTGTCACCATAAATCCATAGTTCATGTTCTTGAATCTTATATGGTATTTATCTATCTTATTAGCATTTGTCACACATAGCATTGTCTTCAAAATCTTTGAGCATCATTTGAAAACATCATAGGCATCATATCAGTCTTTGGATCATGTGCAAAATTCAAAGGTATACATTCTAATTTTGCATATTCCTATCTAAAATGGGAAGATCACTTGCACACTTATGTGGTTCTCTTTCTTTTCAAGGGGATAAATTTTGTTCAATGATCATGGAGCATCTTCAACATCTAGTTTTGAGCATCTAACATAGCTACTAACATTATTTTGAGGGAAGGATGCACATTGGTTTATTTTCTCCTCTAAAATTTGAGAGGAATAATTTCCTCGCACGAAGTCATTACTTCTTAATTGTTTGGGGAGCAACATAAACCTTCTCTCTTTTCTCTCCTATGGGGGGAACATTCATTGTAATTTGTTTTAGGAGTGTTTGGAGAGTCATCATAAGTCCTTTTTCTATCTTCTTCACTTGTACATTTCATTTCCTCGCATCTCCTATTTTGGAGAGGGTTTTTATTTTCCATTAGGTTTTCCTCATTTTCTCCACTTTGTGAGAAATTTGTACATGAGTACCTAACATGGCCTAGTAATAGAGACTCATCATCATCGTATACATTACTCCCTTGAGCGCACATATCTAGTTAAGATATCGCCTTTCTAAGATTGACCTATCCACACTTAAATATACTTAATGTTTTAAGTTTTTGTCTCACTTCATGTGGATGAGACATGTTTCATCATCACTTGAGATATCTATTACATGCATACATGTCTCTTGCTCATATACTTGTCAAGTGAGCTCACAAATGTTCCATCTTTATAGAGGTAGTCAAAATTCTCACATCTTCATCCTTGCCTATATATGTAAGGTTCATCATTGTATTTATACACTATTTTATAAATAAACACACAATTGTACTGTTCACTTGTTAAAAATTATCAATTCACGCTTTCAAATCTTGACTAATCCCAAAAAAAAATAAAAAAAATTAATCATCAAAATTGTGCCCCATGAATTTGATCTAATTTCTTTGTTTAATTTTTTAAAATTGTCCAGCAATTTCGAGTACAAATTGCCCAAACCTGCGCAAATTCGCTGCAGAGTAAACTTCGTAAGGAACGGTATACATAGACCACGACCTCTATTCCCACTATCATTTCCCACTAGGAGACATCTCATTCTTTTGTGGACTAAAGACAGCGACTGGGTACTTCTTGCAGTATTACACAACTAACCCAACAGTATGGTTAATTACAACTTTCCTGGGTCATTTTATAGCCTCAGTTTGTATTTATATCTACTTCAAAATGTTTATTATCACTGTCCTACTTGTACCTTTTTCAGGTCCTCCTTGAAGTCTTCATTATAACTCTTACGGACGATAGAAATTTTTCATTGAATTGCCTTCATCCTCCAAATTCAATGGTGACGTTTTTGGATTTTAGTAGCAGTAAAGTCCGCGTTTCCTTTCCGAAGGAAAAAAACAAGTTACGGACGAGTGGCCAGTCCATTCCGGTCAGTTTGCATGTTACAGTCTTGGGTAAATATTCTCTTAGCTTACCTGACTAAACATGATAAGAAGCCCCATTACAAATACTTGATCCACACCCACTTCCACAACCAGGCTGAAAACATCATTCCCGAGCATTATATCCGATTTGGCTTCCTTTCGTTTCACCTGCAAATCTTTCCATCAGTTTCCAGGCTCTCAAGCGATGCTAATAGATTGAAGATAATTCCCCAAATGAAAATACCTGTGCAATGATCTCTCCAGAGGCACTGGATATTGTGCAGGATGCCTTGCACAACGACCCTTCGATCTGGTAATGACCGTGCTTAATTTGTCTACTTCCATCTACAAATACGTTGGCAATGGTTTCATTTGAGAAACGCAACGACTTTGTAAGGCTAAACGTGGGCTTCTCATAGTCTACCTTATCTCCTCTGAATGCTTCCCATCTCTTCTTAAAACTCCATCTCTGCTAAATCCAAACCAAATGTCAGGCACCATCTAAGAAGAAATTGGTCGAAAAAGTCTTTATAATCATGTCGACAAGGATAAGAAGAAAGAAGAAGAATACCTTGCGCCGCAGTGTAAGAAGAATTTGGCCTGCATCATCCATGAGAAGTACTTCGCTTTTCACATTGGATGCATAGTTATCCACTCTGAAAACCAAATGTCCCAATGAATCAAAAACAGTAAACCCTTTACCATTAAATAAGAGGGATTTCTTCCATACCGTAAACAGGGTAGACGAGCTTGAACAAAAAAGTTTATCGACAAATACATGAGGAGATGACATGGAAGTGTTGGGATGGACTCGAGACATTCTTGGAGCTATCCTTGCTTGTTATCATAACCCAAAATGAGAAAAAAAGGCCGTGAATGATATAATTCTGGTTCTTGCATTTCTTATAAATATCTTTGAAACGTTTTGGTTTGGCTTAATATTCACCCAGGCACCATTAAAAACATGCACTACACGTGTGCAAGGCAAAATTCCTTGTGGAAAATGAGCAACGGGTTCTGCAAAGTCATCGCTTCGTAGCAGCCATAGCTTTTTATCTGTGTCAAGGTCACTACATGTTGTTCACACTAAACAATTATTCCGAACCTCTCGCGGATAAGGGAGCAATTGTATTATAATGCTATTTTGTCTGAATACATATGATGTAGCCAATGAAAGGGATTAGACTATGGGGTCCATGGAAAAGGAGTACAACACATGTTCCAACATAACGTTGACACTTCAATTCCATTGTATCCGGTAGTGAGTTATGATGTTTGCGGCCCACACTCAATGCAGGAAGACATCTTCAGTACACAAAATGTCTTTTCAAGTAATAAATTGGCTGATTAATATGATTTAAAAAATAAGAGGGGTTATTTATCAATAGATACATCGAGGAACTATAATTCCCTCCACAAGGACGAAGTGCTATTTATGGAGTAGAAGGGAAGAGTAAAGTCTTAATGGGTGGAAGAGATAGTTTCATCTATAATTCTCTCACAGAAAATGTCTTTTCAAGTAAAGATCGGTTGATTAACATTTCATCAGAGTTTTAAAATTTAGAGAGGTTATTTATCAATTGATACATCGACGAACTATAATTTTTCCTACTCGGGTCGAAGGGCCATCTATGGGGTAGGAGGGAATAGTAAAGTTTGGGATGGGTGGGAGAGGTAGCCCCACCTATAATTCCCTCCCATTTTAGAAAGTTGGCGTGGGTGGGAGGAGGAGAGGTATAGTATTTTAGTGTATAATGGGTATATTTAAAAGGTCTTGAAGTTGAATTGTTGGGTCTTCAAGTAAATGATGTATTATCATGACCATAGTTATTCGTAGATATATATCATCTTTAAATTGTTGGCATGAAACAATTGATTTACTCTCTCTCTCCTCACACACACACGACCTATGTTTTCTCTATCTTTCTACCTCTTATTACTTTATCTCTCTACCTCTCTTTATCTCTTTGTCTCCCTCCTTCCCTCGTTACCCTCCCCCCCTATGTCTCTGTCTCTGTCTCTGTCTCTATCTCTATATATATATCCTCCTTTCCTTTCCCCCTCTCTTTCTCTCTCTACTTAATCTTTCTCTCTTTCTCCTCTCTCTCTCACATGTACACATATTCTTTATTTTCCTTATCTCATTATCTCATTCTCTATTACCCCCTCTCTCCTTTGTTTATGATAAAAATACCTACACAATAAAATAATATAGTATGAATAATGTTGTATATGCTTGAGAATACTTGAGATTAATAGGCCAATTCAAGGCAGAAAACTTCCAAAAGTCTCCAAGAAGAATACAATTCACAATGTGATAACTATAAACTAACCACTAGTTCATGTGTATATCATCGTTAGGTAAAAGTACAACCCTGTGTCACACTTTTATAAAAGAATGAGTCAACAAAAATAAAAATTCTCAACTTCAACATAAAAGTAATCATTACCTTTTGAATTTGAAAATAGTATAAACTAATGAAATGTGGAACTCTTGATGAAGTTTATTCTTGTAATTTTAAAATTTCAAATTTTAAAAAAAAATGTTTTGATATTTATTTTTTTTAAAAAGAGAAGATTTTGAATTACTGAAAATTTCAAAAAAGAAATGATATTGAATTGACACGACATATTGAAAAAATTGGTGTCTTTATTTACTTACTTGATATTTAAGAACTTTGATGTTTTTACTTTATAGCACAACTATTTTGTTTACTTTAAAATTAAGGGCTTTATATTTAAAGATATATATAAGCTCTAAATAATTTTGTTTTCAACTATTCTTTCAAGGTTATGGCATTAGGTTCTTCTCACCATACTATCATATATATATATATGGGCATATATACATACTATATACACACTCCCCAGAGAATCAACTGGGCAATGACCCTTGTTGAATAGTAGGGGCCTAAGAATTGCCCTACTATTATAAGGGGTGCTGGGAGAAAAAGTGAGCTAACTTGATCAAAGCAGCTATATATATATAACTCTAAAAATAAAAAATAAATTTGATAGTAACAAATGCTCTTAGAAAATGATTTACCAATATGATGAAATTATGGTCTTCTATTATCATATTAAAAATTGTAAATTAATTATGCTATATTATAATATAGATATATGCCTATAGAACAAATCTTTCTGCTTGTGTAAGTGTACTAGCATGTGGAATTGAATCTATAGCTACAAAAATAGACTAGTCTAAACCGATAGTTGGAGTTCATTTATTTGCGTCTATAATGTAAATCTCAAAAAATGGTATTTATAAAGATTATTTGGGAACTTCCTATGAAAGCCATGTTCTCCTTAGTCAATCCTATCATGCCCAAAAATATCACCAAGAAAACACTAATAGCATTTTTGAAAACATCAATTAAGTATTTGTCTCCTTCCAAGTGTTTAATGTGCATCAACTTGCATTGGGAACCTAGTTATCATATGAACTATACACCTTCATGTTCTAACATCCGAACTCAAGTGCAAAAGTGAACATTAAAGGATTATCTAGAAAGCCACGAAACATGGCTTACTTGCAAACACAACACCTTATACTTGTTGTCACATGGATTTGCACCCTTTCCAAGTTCTTGACTCAACAATCTAGTGAAACATGGAAACACTCTAGGGCCTATGGGTTTCACATAGCTTGGAGTGAATCTCTAGAGAGGGCTAGTTCCCTTGGGACTTCACCTAATTTAACCTATTCTACTAATTTATAATTAGGAAATAGGTGAAGGAAACATGAAATGAAACCCAGGGCTAATAAGTTGACGCATCAAATTGATTTAAAAAAACTTATACTGTTAAACTTGGACACACAATATGATCAAATGAACAAGTTGTCTCATGCACAACTCAGGTTTTAAAATACTTATATATTAGTGTTTTATATAAGAAAGTTGAAGTTTTATTAGTTGTGAATGGAAAAATAAGATTTTTTCATACTTAGAGGTTGTTTAAATCATTGACATAACCTTTAACCTACATAAAGTATGTATATCTTTGGATGAAGGTGGTGAAGGAAATGAAACATATATTAAGAATTTGCACATAAATCATAGAAAATATATCAATCATTTATATTTGCACATTAAATGCAAATAAGAGAAGGAAAACTACATATTTTATTGATAAAAGGTGCTCACAAATTGCTATACAAGTTAGAAAATTGCATGAATTGTTATGTTTCTCTTGCTCAAAATAACTTTCAATAAGTTACAATACACTACTAAGAGAAGCCAAAACTGAATGAATATATTCACTTAAGATTCCTAATATACATTTGTTTAATAACTTTCTAGATATTAGGAAAATATTTTGAGAGATGAAATATAAGTGTTCAAATAAGTTTTGTTCGGTCAACCCTTCTTTGGCATCCAAAACTCTTATCCCTATTAAATTCTAGCTCATTAAAATTCTCAAAGATGCTAGTTGAACGAAGAAATTTTCTTACTTCGACCTCTTTCATTGATGATCCTTCTAGGAAACTCCTAGATGCTCTCAACTAATTTAAGCTAGGTCAATATTTTTCTTCTATCCCCTCCATTTATTTTACAACTCACCAAACTTCCCTAGATGCTTGGAAGAAATAATAATTGATCATTAACTATCTCCTAGATATTTTCTCGTCTACTTTAAACTGACTTTGACTTCATCAACTACCACAACATCTACAAAATTGTTTATAAGACATATGTGAAAGTATTTTGAAGTAGTTGGAATCCCTAGGAGGGCATGGGAGAGTTTCTATGAAAGGAAGTTTCCACATATGACACTCATTAAGCCTTCTCTAATTAAAAATCTCCACCACTGTCAATTGAGCTCCATCATTCTTCTCATTTTCTATGAGATCTTCTATCCTTTGAAATTTCTTTCAAGTTGTTTTAAAAATATATATATTCCATGTTCCTAGATCATTTCTTTCAAACCTTTTACCTGTATTGTCACCATGTACCATTGTCCTTTGCCATTTGATGGTTTTCCTATTTTCTATGTATTTGTTTCATACTTATATCTTCATTGGCATTTCTTTGAAATACCCTTATCATGCCTAAATCTACCAGTTGATCAATAAATTTTGATATTTAAATAATTGTCATCATGACATCTTTGAACTACATGTATCTCTTGTTTATTATCATTGAAAGCCTCTTTGCCATTACTATGAATTGATCAATGTCATACTTAACTCAATTAACTTCCATCATAATCCTTTTGACAATTATCTCTTCTTCTTCTATTGATTGTTCATATCCATTATGTTTTTACTATATTTTCACTTACCATAAAGATCTGCCCTCACTAGGCCTTTTTGTTTGTTAATGTGAACCGTGGGCTAGAAACCTTTGAAAAACCCCATAATATACTTGTGATTTTTCATTGTCATGACTCATTTCATGGCACTATCAAATATCTCTCTCATGCATCATTATATCTTTATAATTGTCATGTCATGTTACTTGATGGACATGCCCCATCTATGCTTATATAGATGGGTGAAGCCACAATCATGGTTTACAATTTGATGGAGGAAGGAAAACTGAGAAAAAATGACCCCATGGAAAAAAAATGGTTTTAGGGGTTCAAATGAACCTACAAGCACAACAGTACCACAGGAAATTAGCGCCGACTTTTGCACCAGATTTTAGTGTATTTTGAGCCATGAATTGAACTATTTGGCTGGCGTTAAACTTAGCATGCATGGCCAGTTTGGCGTCAGATTTTGTGCAGATGTTGTCGCCGAAATTAGCACCTGGAAATCATGGCGCCTCCGCTAGCGCCTTGAAGTAATGACAAAAATGGTGCCAAAATTGGTGCCCAAGTTGGCTTTCGATTTTTCTTCTATGTCTACTCCCATTTTTGCTTCTAGTTTTTCTTCCAATTTAACTTTCAATTTTGCTTCTAGTTTTGCCTTCAAGTTTGCTTCCAATTTTGCTTCCAATTTTGCTTCCGGTTTTGCTTTTGGTTTTCCTTCCACTTTTTCTTGCAGTTTTGCTTCTAGTTTTGCTTCAACATTTGCTTCTTGTTTTGCTTCCAATTTTGCTTCTAGTTTTTCCTTTGGTTTTGCTTTCAAGTTTGCTTCTAGTTTTGCTTCTAGTTTTCTTCCTAGTTTTCTTCAAATTTTCTTCAAATTTACATCTAATTTTTCTTCCCAGTTTTGCTTCTAGTTTCACTTCACTGGTTTTGCTTCTAGTTTTGCTTCCAATTTTGCTTTCAGATTTGCTTCTAGTTTTGCTTCTAATTTTTCTTCCAGTTTTGCTTCTAGTTTTGCTTCCAAATTTGCTTCCAAGATTGCTTCTAGTTTGGATTCCATTGTTGCTTCCTTTTTTGCTTCTAAAAATGCTTCTTGTTTTGCTTCCATTTATTAATTTAATATGTTTTACTTTAATTTAATTAGTTAAATGTATCATGCCTCTTAAATAACTCATATGATTATAGAGTAAGTAATTTAATTATTTAACTCATATGTTTAAATAACAATATAATTATTGTAACATGATCATCATCTATAATTAAAACAAGTGAGTAAAATATCTATAATTTAATTGAATTTGACAACATCCATGCTAAGCAGTAAATTAAAATCATCATGTACTTAATAAATATCCATCCAAAAATCATTGATTACTTTTAATATATATAAATTGACAAGTTAATATTGATAAGATCATCATCATATATAACTAAAACAAGTGAAATTCAAATATGCTAGTACATCAAAAACATGTCAAAATGATACATGTCCAACAGTTGACATAAGTGAAAATGATACATGTACAAATGATATAAATAAAATTGATATGTAAATCAAATTGATACAAATCAAGATGATACATGTCCAAATGATATAGTGAAAATGATACATGTCAATATGATACAACTCAACAATATAGTACAGTAGGCCATGAAAATGATACATATGATAGTAATCATGAAAAGAGTCATCATAATGATATATTAACAATGATCCATGATGTAGTCTATTTGATCATGAATGCCACTAGTTACCATCACCAACTTTCTCATCATCATCATCACCATCCTGATCATCATCATCATCATCATTGTCATCATCATTGTCATCGGCCTCAGTGTCTTTTGTATCTGTGTCATCATCATCCTCTTCCATGTGATCTATACCAAAAGAACCAATATTTTGTGGATCTATATCATGTTGAGGATCATCTTGATCTTCTGGAAGACCCGTGTTCTCTGAAAAAAATATTTAAAATGAAAAGTTAT
>VDFB02232151.1:0-15768 GCA_007258455.2 Sequoia sempervirens
CCTACCCCACCATATGTGATCTAATAGATAGAAAGGATATTGGTTGACAATGAGGGCACCCAAAGGATATCATTGAATGATCCTTTGCCCATGTCAATAGACCCTTTCCCACGAACACTAATATGTGTATTGTTAGCCATCAAGATGTGTGGTGATGAACACATCTTAAATGAAGGAATGTACATTGTGATGAAAACATATAATGTGAAGCTCCAAAATCAAGAATCCATTCCCTTACTAAAAATATGCAACTACAAGTGCTTGCTCCTTGTGTCTCTAACTTTGAATGAGAAGAAGATGATGTAACATAGTTGAAAGCAAATTGATATTGTTCATCATATGAAGATGCTTTAACTCATCAATTTATTCTGAATAACATAATGTTCATCATGCCCTAGTTTCTTGCAATATGCACATTTGGGCTTCTCCTTCTTAGATGATTCCCCTATTGAGGAAGAGGATTCAAAAACTTTGTGTGGCTTGGTTTTTTTCTTCTTTTGTTTCCTTTTACGCTTCTCTAATTATTTAAGTACTTTACCCTCATTAGCCATCAATGCTTGTGGCTTAGATGACTTGATGAGGCTTATTTCAATTTTCAATTCCTCTTGGATTAGAAGATTAAAAAAGTCATCAAAAGAAGATTGAACATATGCAACTCTCATAGAAAGCCAAGGGGTGTGAAAGCCAAAAAAATACTAAATGCTCGGGACTAAAGCTTAGATAACACAATTGGAATCAATTGCAAATCCTCCTTATAGATCTTACAATCCTTTAGGTGTGCTCTTAGTCGCTTAACATTGGAGATTAGTCATAGATGTGGTCAAAAGTATTAGGATCAAGATTCATCAAACCATTATCAATCTGATATCCCCTAATTTTATCAGTTTTAACATACAAATTTTCAAAAGTCTCCCAAACCTCCTTAGGTGTTTTACATGATACATGATGAAACTATAAAGAGAAAATGTATCCAAAAGCTTTCTCATTGTCGATCTCCCATACCACCTTTGCACTAGCATCAATAGGTTGAGGAATAGTTTCTTTTACATATTCAGCACAACCTTTTCCCATTAGATAATTCCATACTAATTGTTTCCATTAGACATTATTATATGGAGTTAAGAATTCAACTGGGTTTTCCCCATTGCAAGAACACACAAAAAGGATCCAAAGTAATCAATCACCAAAAGAATACCCCCCTTAATCACTCAATCAAACATCCCTCTAACAATATGTGACCTTGGTGTATTAAAATGCCAAAATAGGCCACAACATTGAAAGTACAATTTTCTAATAGAATGGAATAAACTAGACTACATCTGTGAGAAGTACACAAAATTATGGACTTTCAGAAAAAATTACACCTAAAAAATGTTTTCATATGAGCCAAAATGAAACTCCATAAGTTTTGAAAATAAGTACGCAACATCATGTGTGAAAATCTACAATTTCTACAAAATCCAAACATCAAAATAAAAAACAATCTACACCACTACAAAGTTCTTGAAATTCTAACATACATTAAAAAAATTGCTTGAAAAATGACCCAACATGACCTAAAACAAAGCCTCAAAAGATCAAGTGTCAAAACCAAAATGCAATTGAGTGGGTAGATTTGGGCGTAAAGACCCTACTAATGCCAACTAAAAAAATATGCCCAACAAACAAAAAATTGATTATCTTGAAACCACCATTATATTACTCAAAACCACGTGTACTAAGAAATTGCCAATGGAAAAGGAAAAGCAATTGTGCCATTCATCTAAAATTTCTAATCGGCTTCAAAGGGTGGTTTTAGTCATTGAAGACTAGCTTGCAATAGTAAAGGAAAATAATCCCTAGGAAGTTGTGGTTGGTGGACTGTGGCAAGGACCACATGATGTGGCACCCACATAATATCACAAATACCCTGCACTAGCAAGGTATGACTACCCTGATTTTTTGTGGGATAGCATATAACATCAAAGAAAATGAAAAAACATGATTCAAACTATAACCCAAAAAATAAAAACACGACACCATTGTCATGTCCCCCTTTTTTGTAATAATGTTATGTATCAAAATGCCTATTTCATCGTTCTTTGTCTTCACTCACCCAAATTTTAAAATTTTTTGTCCACACTATTCCTTTTCTTTCCCCTTGTGTCTTTATTAGGCTTCTGAAGTCTCCATGTGTTGGGGTGTACTAATTATTCCAAGTGTCTATCAATCGTCAGACTTTTAGAGCTCCTCATTTTGGCATGCCTTCCCACTTGAGTCCAATTTTCCCTAACTCACTTTTGCACTGAACTTTAAGAATTGCATTCCCAATCATCTCTTTCTTTCCCTTTCCACCAAAGTGTTGGTGTTCCCCATCCCTACGTACCCTTCTTGTGTCTAATCCACTTATTGCTTCTTCCATCTCATCAGAGTCAAACTTCCCTTCATCTACCTACCTTATACGTATGAGTCTCTTGTCATCCCCAACCTCTAAAGTTTGAAACTCCCACCTTTTCACTCTATTCATCTCACTTTCTAGCTAACATGTCAAAGCGCCTTTAATACTTGGTTGCAACACCATGACTTCTAGGAGGGGTTCCTTTTTACTGAAAACATTATTTTATATAGTTGATTTGGATTGACATGTACTTCCCACCATGGAAACTAAGTAAGCAGCCTTAGCCACCATTAATGGAGTGGTTGGGGTTTGAGCTTGTAGGTCCTCATGCCATTCATTTTGAGGATTGTTTCAAGCCTCTAGTATCTCTTTTCATTCCTTTCCAATACAGTTTTGTGCACAATCCAAAGGAAAGCAATGCCCAGTAGGTATCAGTGCCCTCATCCACATACCTCTCCAATATTCATGGATTTCAATGTCGGCTTCAACCTTCCTACAAAATGTCTTAAGGATTCTAAGCCTAAACAAAGAAAACTAAAAAATATTCAAAAACCCTAACTAGAAAACCATTTTGAGCACTCATTTTCAAACACTCACATTCGAGGACAACAACCCACAAATCTATTAACATTTAGGGGATGAAAACTATGATGTCCCCGCTCTAGTCAGTTCTCAGGAGCAATGTGTTAGCCTATCTCTTGGACCTTTGTAGGCTAACAGGTTTGGTTAGAGGGTTAGTGGCCTTATTTGGTGGGCTTTGTCGTTCTCATCCTTTGAGTTCAGTGATTGGCTCACGGCAGGCTTTGGCAATTCAGGAGTTGACAGCTTCTGACGGCACGTCATTATGTGGGGTTATGAGCGAGTTATGAATATTTCAATGGATTAAAGTGTTTTAATATATTTGACGGAATATTATAAAGTCAACTTGATTTTATAATAAAGTAATCACTTAAATTTATTTAAGTGAAAATTAAAAGCACTTTAGTGAAATATTTCATAAAGTGATTAATTGAATCACTTAAAGTGGGCGCCCAAGTATTTTAATGAGAACTATTGGAAAAGGTGATTTAAATATGTTCTAAAATATTTAAATGACACCAAAAGTGGCGTCACTTCTTGGGATGCGTGCTTTTTGGCCTTATAAGCAAAAGCAAAGGAAATTAGAACTCTATTATTGATTATTTGACATTTCTCTTGGCTTTGGCTTTGCTTGCTTCTTTGAGACAAGGGTTTCAGGAGTTTGTTCATCTCTGGAGAGCGACAATTCTTCACAGATCTGTGATTGTGAGACTGTGAAAGATCAGTTGAATGATTGCAACAGCGGGGGCTTCAATTCAAAAGTTTCTATAGTGCTTAATCAGGAATTTTGGTGCAGTATTCAGTAGATTTCAATAAGATACAGGAGGGTTTGAGAGTTGGCGTCCTTCTTCATCTGGCAGACACTCCACCTTCATGGCCGTACTTTCTTGTGCTGAGGACGTGGCTTCCTTATTGAAGTGCGTGGCTCTTTTCTCAAGGGTGTTTGGAGTTTTGAGGAGAAACGCCTTCCTTTCTGGGAGTTTCTCAACTTCTTCATTGGCGCCTAGCCTCTACAGTTCTTTTGCCCCAGTTTTCAGGCGGGAGAAATCATTCCATTGTCTCCTACGCTTGGATTTGTCAGTTTCCTTCATTCTTGGCTGGCAAACTGGACATTTTTCTTAATAAAATAATCTGGAGCATTTCGGGTATGTCTGAAATATGCAATCTCTTTGTTATGGTTATTTAATACCTCTGCAATTTCATTTTGTGAATATTAGCTCAAATCTGGTTTTATAGCTTTTATATGTGCGCCCCTTCTCTTTCTGTCTAGAAAACTTCTTAAAAAAAACACAAAAAATAATCAAAAAACACGGGTTTGAAGAGGAGCTAGTTGGGCTCATCATAGTGGTATCAGAGCTTTGATCCTGCTAGCCTGAGGGTTAGCAATTTCTATGCGGTCACATCAGAACAGGTTTGACAGGTACTACTCACGCAGGGGTCCTGGTTATCAGAGAAGTACTTTTGAACCATTTCCAACGTTTCCGTTTGACGAACAGGAGGAAGATTTTGGCTTTGATAATATGGCAAACAGGGATGAGGAAGGTCCTTCTAGGAATCATCTTGATAACGAAGAAAGAGAGGCCAGAGATGTACTGAGAGGGATGGTGGCAGGCCAAGAATAGGTGGCGAACATCCTCCAGCAGCTTAGTACCAATGTCCAGAACTTGATAGTTCAGAGAAGGCAAAATCAAGATCAAGATCAGGAGGAAGTGTTCATGGAGAAGCTCGTAGGAATATTGCTCCAACACGCACCTATGAAAGACCCACATGCCCTACATTCACTAGAAATGATACTAATGAAGAGGAAGAGGCTGAAGAGGGTGGTGACGTGAACTTTGCAGATAACATCATGACTATGCATGATGAATGGGATGCATTGCCTCTGAGAGTTAAGGATCACCTTAACTTTGATCGATTCATGAGCCAGAAGAGAGAACATACCAGAAACAGGTTTGACAGGAGGCCTAAACAGTGGAATAATGATCTAAGGCAGGCTACCAACAAAATTATGTTAACTAATTTTGATGGCAGTGGCAGAGTCACAGCACGTGCCTAGGTGAGTAAATTAGACACCTTCCTTACATTGGGTCCTATGACAGAGGAGGATGCTATTAGATTCGGAGCTCTCCACCTTGATGGCATGGCGTGATGTAGGAGGCACTCTTACTCTAACTGTAATCTTGTTTCTACTTTTTTGTGTTTGTAATTTTGAAGGTTTTTGCTTGGGACTGCAGGGTATTGCGGGCAACCAAAAAAAGATTAACAAATTCAAACAAACATGCAATGCAAATAGGCTGGAAATAAACTCCTTGTTTGATATTAAAAACCCTTATTGAATTACAAATTAGGCATGCCAAGCATTCAAATAAGACTGATTTTTAGAGGAAACTTGGTATATAGTGACTGCAGCCACAAGAAGTTCCCATGCAGCCACCACATAAAGCTTTGTTCCTGCGTTTTATTGTTGTTATAGCAGCAACAGACCTGGCCGCCCCTGTTGGAAGAGATAGCAGCCTCAAAAGCAAGGCGATCTGCCTCTTGTTGACCACGTCCCAGCCCTAGATGGTATGGCTGGTCATTATTTGAACCATTTCTCAAATCAGACCTTAGTTACTGTCAGATGCATGCAATTTTCTGTATAAGATTAGACCTCAAAAGCTGGAATGATACCCTCATGAAATTGCCTTGAAAACTCATACAAAACTCAGCCAATAATAATAACCCAGCACTGTAGCAAATTACTGTAGCGGATTACTGTTCACGAGTACTGTAGCGTCACTGTATGCGGGTACTGTAGCAGCAAACACAAAGCTTGAAATCTGATTGCTAATGGCTGCCAATGATGAATCTTCGGGTCTGCACTTGATAGTCCTTCAATAATCTTCAGACCCTAGATGAGATCTTCACCTTAAACACAAATAGAATACCTGTATGATGCCCTTCTATATGCCCAATTCGGTAGATATCTCACTACCTCAAAAGGCTGCAACAATGGAGAGTGAACGTTCTCCAATGGCAAACTGATTCAGAAACCCTTGGCTTCCTCTCTCAGACAAAAACTCATCAACACCAATGCTCAATCCCATGCCAAAAAATAACTCCAAAGTGAATTATATAAGCCCTCAAGAGAAAATCAAACTTCTCCATAAAAAGCCATTTAATAACATTAAAATGTTATTTTATTGCATCTTTTAATATTTTATGAAGAATTTAGGAATTGGCGCCCAATAAATAATTAAATAAATGGCCCCCTTTTAATGACGCCTTGACCCTTAATATTAAGTTAAGTTATAACTTAATATTATAATCTTTTTAAATAATTAATGTTTATTTAAGCCAAATAAACATTAATATCTCCATGAATACTCATTATCTCTGAGCGTCATCTGAACTAGGAGTTGAGTTGATGGAGCTGCATATGACCACACACCTTACTAAAAATAGTAAGGGTCCCTCTCTATACATTCCTAACTTACTATAAATAGTAAGTTGAGCATACGGAGTCCTGGAGACTTCAAACGAAAGCCAAAGCTGCTAGTTTCTGAACACTGGAGACGACACAATCCCCAGAAGACCCCCTAACCATCCTCATTAGCCTACGAGGGTCAGAATTATAGGCTAATCTCCTCTGACAATTGATGTCAACTAGAAGGGGACATTACAGTCCGCCCTCCTTGAAATTGCTTGTCCTCAAGCAATCTCGGCTGCCAGAAGAAAATCGTCTGTAATATCTCTCCACCAGGATCTCACAGGTAGAACTGTGCAATGTCCCGAATATCCTCAAACAACTCCCGTAATAGTAACACCAGAATAACTGATTGAACCCGCTGTCCCCATCCAAACTCACCATCTGGTGTCGCAAGAGTACAAGTCTCAGTAGGAAGCAACTCTAGAATCTGACAATATTTGCTTCCTAAGTTTGCGCAAGATGAACTAGCATAACTGTTGTCAAGTACTTGCGCCGCTGAACTGTGCATCTAAAATAGGTCATGCACATGAGGATCAAACGTGAAACTGTATGCACTCCTCACTGTGTATACCTCAAAAAACTCCTTTGTGAGCCCTGTCTGAAACCCCGATGCACTGGAAGGATCCCAAACACTACAATCAGTGCTCATCTCCAAGTCTAGGTAAAGAGTGGAATCAGCATCTAACCAAAAAGTGGGTTATCATAAAACAGTGTGGCATCCGCCTCAAACAAGGGATTGTTCACAAACTGAACAACACCACCATGCTGATCTAAAGCATACAACTCTAAACCCCTGGAGTCATCAGCGAACGCGAACTCCTCCCGAATCAACTCTTGCTCTATCTCACTACTCTTCTCTCTATAAAGCGAGACAGAATGTAAGCTCCCATCTGTAATGCCCCTCAACACATGTTTTTTGCCATCAACCTCAAATGACATCTCCATCTTAGGTACGTCGAGGGTAAATACTCCTAAGTCTTGGAGCCATTTCATGCCCAAAACTATATCCATCCCACCCATGTTGATGACATAGAAATCATAATGTAGTTATAGCTGTTCAACATCAAAGTGAGATTAGTAAGCCGCCTAGTGCATGCGAGAGTATATCCATCAACAACTCGAACTCTAAGTCCATCAAAATCCTCTGCCAGGAGTCTGCATCTGGCCACCAAACCCTCACCAATAAAATTATGCGTTGCTCCAGTATCCAGCATAGCAACACAACGCTGCCCATTAACTGTTCCCCTGAATCTAAAAGTGGCCTCATCCTGAACATTAGCAAAGAATGCCATAGGAGCCAAATTCCCATCAGCAGATGCTTTCTCATCCTGATGATCCCCTGAAGCTGACTGATCTGAATCTGAATCCTCATAAAATGCCCACATGATGCGGTTTGCTTTGCCCTTAGATCTCAAGGGGCAATCATGATCCGGGGTGTATGGTTCCTTACACCAAAAACATAATTTCTTTTTTCTCAACTCCTCATGTGACTCCTCAACCATCGTGATTACTGGTTTCTTTCTCTTATCATCTGCCTGCTAAGAGTCCTCTTTGCTAGTTGAAGGAACATCCCTATGTGAGCTCCTGCTTTTTTGGGCAGCAAACTCCATACTTCTCGCTTTCTTCATCGCTTCCTGCAATGTTGGTGGATTGAAAGCCTTAACCCACCCACGTAATGGCTCCAGTAACCCCTCTATGAAAAGCACAACCAACCTCCTCTCTAAAATGTTTGTAACCATTACAGACAACTTTTGAAAATCACTGATATAGCCCTCTAAGCTGCCATTCTGTCGAAGTTGTGCCAAATCCCTGAAATAGACTTCTGGATCCTTTTTATCAAAGCGATCAACCAGTCTATCCACAAACTCCTGGTAGGTGGTGATACGGTCGTGCTGCAGTGTAACCATTCCTTGATACCACCAATCATGGGCTGCTCCCTCTAAATGTAACATGGCGAACTTGATTGCTTCTTCCTCAAACGTAGGTCGAAGCGTCAGGAAAGTGTCCAACTACCATCAAAGTAAGGTAGGGTGATCTTGTTGGCCGCATGCTTCAAGTCCCTATTATGGTTCTGAGGCCTATTCCCCTGTTGAGCTCTGTAATAGTCCATCCTTGCTTGAACAAATCGATCAAAGTGCATGAGCTCACGTGCCTCAGGTATCAATTTCCGCCACTCATCATGTGCAACCATATATGCATCTGCAAAGGTTGGTTCCTCAACCTCTTCAATATTCTCCTCCTCTCACTCTTCCCTCAGAAAAGTGGGTCGAGTAGGCCTATCTGCAGTGCAGGATGGTGCTCTTTGTACTCTCCGTGACCCTGCTACACTCATGTCATCATCTTGATCCTGACATTGCCTCCTAGGTAAATTCAATTGCTGCAAGGTATCTGAGAGCTGCTACAGTACACCAGCTACCTGCTGCTGACCAACTCGTAAATCCCTCAAAGTCTCTCTCACTTCTCTATCACCATCTCTATCATCATCTCTCCTTTCATTCCTATGTGGACCCTCTTCTGATATGTCCCTCATATTTGTCAAAGGTTCCTCTGCAAATGGATTATCTCTTTGCCAATCTGCCTCCGATTCTCCTTTACTGCGTGTGAAATATTTGTGGTGACTACTCATGTGCCTTCAACCCTCCAGGATGGCAGGATATTGGCTCTGATACCAATGTAAGAACTCGTCTTACTCAAGCTTTTGTAACCCTGTTTTTGTTTTTTCATGTTTTGTAATTTTTGTGGGTTTTATAACAAATATATGATTTCACAAGATATTGCCTAGCAACCAAAAAAAGATTAACAAATTCAAGCAAACATACGAAAATGCAAATAGGCTGGAAATAAACTCCTTGTTTGATATTAAAAGCCCTTATTGGATTACAAATTAGACATGCCAAGCATTCAAATAAGACTGATTTTTTTAGAAAACCTGGTATATAGTGACTGCAGCCACAAGAAGTTCCCATTACGGCCACCACATAAAGCTTTGTCCCTGCGCGTTTTGTTGCTGTTTGTGGCAGCAACAAGCCCAACCACCCTGTTGGAAGAGATAGCAGCCTCAAAAGCAAAGGTGATCTGCCTCTTGATGACCTACCACTGCAGAACTCCTCTTGCTCTAACTTTTGTAACCTTGTTTCTGCTTTTTTGTGTTTTGTAATTTTTGAAGGTTTTATAACAAATATATGATTTCACAAGATATTGCCAGGCAACCAGAAAAAGATTAACAAATTCAAGCAAACATGCAATGCAAATAGGCTGGAAATAAACTTGTTTGATATTAAAAACCCTTATTGAATTACAAATTAGACATGCCAAGCATTCAAATAAGACTGATTTTTTCGAGAAAACCTGGTATATAGTGACTGCAGCCACAAGAAGTTCCCATGCAGCCACCACATAAAGCTTTGTCCCTGCGTTTTATTGCTGTTGTAGCAGCAACAGACCTGGCCGCCTCTATTGGAAGAGATAGCAGCCTCAAAAGCAAGGCGATCTGCCTCTTGATGACCACGTCCCAGCCCTAGATGGTACAGCTGGTCATTATTTGAACCATTTCTCAAATCAGACCTTAGTTACTGTTAGATGCATGCAATTTTCTGTAGAAGATTAGACCTCAAAAGCTGGAATGATACCCTCATGAAATTGCCTTGTAATCTCATACAAATCTCAGCCAATAGTAATAACTCAGCACTGTAGCAAATTACTGTTCACGGGTACTGTAGCGTCACTGTTCACGGGTACTGTAGCATCGAACACAAAGCTTGAAATCTGATCGCTAATGGCTGCCAATGATGAATCTTCGGGTCTGCACTTGATAGTCCTTCAATAATCTTCAAACCCTAGATGAAATTTTCACCTTAAGCACAAATAGAACACCTGTATGATGCCCTCCTATATGCCCAATTCAATAAATATCTCACTACCTCAAAAGGCTGCAACAATGGAGAGTGAACGTTCTCCAATGGCAAACTGGTTCAGAAACCCTTGGCTTCCTTTCTCAAACAAAAACTCATCAACACCAATGCTCAATCCCATGCCAAGAAGCCAGCCAAGAGTGGATTATATAGCCCCTCAAGAAAATCCAGAACTTCTCCATAAAAATACGTTTAATAACATTAAAATGTTATTTTATTACATCTTGCAATATTTTATGAAGAACTTAGGAATTGGCCAATAAATAATTAAATAAATGGCCCCCTTTTAATGACGCCTTGACCCTTAATATTAAGTTAAGTTATAACTTAATATTACAATCTTTTTAAATAATTAATGTTTATTTAAGCCAAATAAACATTAATATCTTCATGAATTCTCATTATCTCTGAGCACCATCTGAACCGAAAGCTGAGCTGATGGAGCTGCATACAACCACACACCTTACTAAAAATAGTAAGGGTCCCTCTTTATCCATTTCTGACTTACTATAAATAGTAAGTTGAGCATACGGAGTCCTGAAGACTTCAAATGAAAGCCAAAGCTGCTAGTTTCTGAACATTGGAGACGATACAACCCCCGGAAGACCCCCTAACCAACCTAATTAGCCTACAAGGGCCAAAAATAATAGGCTAATCTCCTCCTAACAAGCCCGTGTCAACAAAAGGGGCTGAGGACATTACATGATTGGTGGCACCACGGCATGGTAACACTCCACCATGACAGGATTACTTCTTACCAGGAGTTTACAGATCAATTGGTAGAGAGGTTTGACAAACGTGATCCCGAACTTTACTTCAGGGATCTTGCACAGTTGAAACAGTTAGGTAGTTTGGAGTCATACATTGGAGAGTTTCAGATACTGTCAGTTATGGTGACAGGCATATCAGAGAGGAGGCTAATTATATTGTTTATGGAGGGTTTATTTGAGCCCATGAAAGGTTGGATCAAAGCTTTCGATCCACCTACTTTATAGGAGGCCATGAGGAAAGCTCGCAGTATGGAGCTTACAGCACCTCGGAAACAGTTTGGCTCAAAACCATCCACTTCCTACAATGATAATAAATCTGATCCAAAAAAGTTTGATAATTCCGATCAAGAGAAAAAATTTGCAGCACCTTTAGATTGGGAAACCATTAATGATTTACGTAGGAAGAAAATCTGTTTTTATTGCAAAGGCCCATATGACATCAACCATGATTGCCCCCTCAAGCCTAAAGGGAAAAATAGGCATATGGAGTGGTTCTTTGAGGGAGAAGAGTTGACTAATTTTTTAGACCAGCAAGCTGCAATTTATGATACAAATGAGGAAAAATCAGAAAATGAGGCAGAAAAAGAGGTTGAAATTGAGCTACAGGAAGCTCATATGTCCAGTATGTAGAGAGAAGGTTCTTTTAGACTTCGTGGGATACTAGCTGGTCAAAGAGTCATTTCTCTTTTGGATACAGGTGCAACCCATAACTTTATTGATTCTCGGTTGGTGGAGAAGAGAAGCATTCAAACTCAGCAGTTTGAAGGTATTAGAGTTAAGGTTGTAGATGGGTACACTCTCAATTGTGAGAGGATGATTTCTGATTTGCCAATGAAACTCAACAATTTTGAGTTTAAGGCAGATTTTTATGTTCTGAACATGGGAGGTACAGATGTAGTTCTTGGCATGAAGTGGCTTCATGCGATAGGAGAGTTCACACTTAATTTACGTGACATGGAGATGAAATTTAAAGTTGATGGCACAAATCATGTTCTTAAAGCCATAAAGGACAGCAATGTAAAAGAAATTTCACTCCGAAGAATGGAACGTTTGATTAGGCATGACATGGTGGATTGGGAAGCAAAGTGCAAGGTAATGCCTTCATAGAAGGAGCAACAAGATTCTTCTTATCATCCTGATGTTCAGGCACTCCGAATCAAACATGCAAATGTTTTCAGTGCTATACCACCAGGTAGACCTCCTGATAGAGGTATTGAGCATATTGTGGAATTGGAGGAGGGCACAAAACCAATCATGATCACTCCCTACCGGCACCCCAAACGTTTAAAAGATGAAATTGAAAAAACTATTAAAGAACTTTTAGCTATGGGGCACATTAGGCCGAGTAAGTCACCCTTTGCTTCATCAGTTGTTTTGGTGAAGAAAAATGATGGTACACTTGGGATGTGTATTGACTACAGGATGCTCAACAGGAAGACTATTAAGAACAGGTATCCCATACCACGGATTGACGAGTTAATAGATGAGCTACATGGAGCTTGCTATTTCTCGAAGATTGATTTGAGGACTGGGTACCATTAGATCAGAGTTTGAGAGGAGGATATTGAGAAAACAGCATTCTGATGCCACTGTGGACATTATGACTTCTTGGTTATGCCATTCGGTTTAACCAACGCTCCAGCCACATTCCAGTCCACAATGAACAAGGTTTTCCATCCTCACTTGAGGAAATTTGTTTTGGTGTTCTTTGATGACATACTGGTTTACAACAAGTCTTGGGAGGAACACATAGTTCACTTGGATGCAGTATTGAGCATATTGGATAGGGAGTCCTTGTACGCCAAGGAATCCAAGTGTGCACTAGGATTGGGAGAACTTTTATATCTGGGTCACATCATCAGCAGTGAGGGAGTCAATATGGATCTAGAGAAAGTTCGTGCTATCATTGATTGGCCTACACCTGAGACATTGACACAGCTTAGGGGGTTTGTAGGTCTATGTGCCTTCTACCGTCGGTTCGTTAGTGGATTCTCGCGTCATGCAGCGCCACTGACCGATTTGACTAAGAAGGGAGCCTTTGTGTGGACACCTTTAGCACAGGCGTGCTTTGAGAAGTTTAAACTTCTCATGACTACATGTCCAGTTTTGGCATTACCAGACTTCACCAAGCCGTTTGAGCTACATTGTGATGCCAGTGGTGAAGGTATTGCGGCAGTCATCATGCAGGACCGACATCCTATAGCTTTCGAGAGCAGGAAGCTGAGAGGTCCTGAGAGGAGCTTTAGCATTTACGATAAGAAAATGTTGGCCATCATGCATGCCATGGCCAAGTTCAAGCAATATTTGGTTGGTAGTAAATTTTGTGTTAACACCGATCACAATAGTCTGAAACATTTCCTAGGACAACGAGATTTGAATGAAAGAGAGCAGAAATGGGTCAGCAAACTTTAGTCCTATGATTTTGACATCGCCTATGTCAAGGGTACACAAAATGTGGTTGCCGACACATTATCTCGCCGCCCACACTTGAGCTCCATTACAAAGATTGCAGAGGACTAGAGACACATGATAGTTGCAAAGTATGCTAAGAACCCGTGGGCTTCTAGCCTAGTGGACGGGACAATTCAGGATGGCAGATACTCACTTGTAGATGATCTTATCATTTACAAAGGGAGGATATTTCTAGTCCCAGGATCTGAGATGAGGGACAAAGTATTGAGATCATTTCACGATTCACCTATGGCAGGCCATCCCGGTTCCTTTAAGACCTACAGGCAGGTATGGGAAAGATTCTCTTGGAAAAGTCTCAAGTCATTTGTTCTTCAATATGTCAGGGAATGCCTTGTTTGTCAGCATAACAAGCAAGAACATACATGCCCTGCAGGATTACTTCAGCTGCTTCCTATTCTTGAGAGGAAGTGGGAATGCTTGTCGATGGACTTCATTACGGGCTTGCCGAAAGCTCTAGGGAAAGACAACATTTTTGTGGTAGTAGATAGATTGACGAAGTATGCTCATTTCTTCCCAATCACTACTACTCACACAGCTACACAGGTGGCGGACTTGTTTTTCCGAGAGGTATTCAGGTTGCACGGTTTGCCTCAGAGCATAGTCAGTGACAGAGATAGCAGGTTTATGAGTAACTTCTGGCAGGAGTTATTCAAACTTTGCGGGATAGAACTCACTTTGAGCACCAGTTACCATCCATAGACAGATGGGCAGACTGAGATAGTCAACAAATGGGTGGAGGGATACTTGAGGAATTACAGTTCAGGGCAGCAGAAGGCATGGGTGAAGTGGTTATACCTTTGTGAGTATTGCTACAATACCACTCATCACATGAGTATTCAAATAACACCTTACCGAGCGTTGTATGGATATGATGCTCCGAGTTTTCTAGACTTGTTGCTGAATGACAGCAGAGTACCTAGTGTTGGGGATCTATGAAAGGAGAACTAGGACATTATGAGAGCACTCAAAGAGAACATTCAGAAGGCTCAAAATCAGCAAAAGCAATATGCTGATCAGCGGCGAGTGGAGCGATCTTTCGAGATTGATGATTTGGTGTATCTGATGCTACAGCCTTATAGGTAGTCCACCCTTCGTAAGAAGGGCGCCGAGAAACTCAAGCCACGATACTATGGACCATTCAGGGTTGTCAAACGTGTTGGTAAAGTGGCTTATGAGTTAGATCTACCGGTGGACAGTAAGGTTCACAATGTGTTCCATGTGTCACGCCTCAAGAAGGCGTTGGGACAACAGGTGACTCCTTCCACAGATTTACCACCCTTGGATGATGAGGGGAAGCTAATTTTGATACCTGAGGCCATTCTGGATTCCAGAGAGCGTCGTCTTCGGGTTATCAAGGAATATCTAGTGAAGTGGAAAGATCTACCGACAGAGGATGCTACTTGCGAGGGTGATAGTATTCTACAACATCCGGCTTTGAGTTTGCTTGCGGACAAGCAAATTCGAGGAGGGCGGATTGTGATGTCCCCGCTCTAATCAGTTCTCAGGAGCAGTGTGTTAGCCTATCATTGGACCCTTGTAGGCTAACAGGGTTGGTTAGAGGGTCAGTGGCCTTATTTGGTGGCCTTTGTCGTTCTCCTCCCTTGAGTTCAGTGATTGGCTCACGGCAGGCTTTGGCAGTTCAGGGGTTGACAGCTTCTGACGGCACATCATTATGTGGGGTTATGAGCAAGTTATGAATATTTCAGTGGATTAAAGTGTTTTAATATATTTGAGGAATATTATAAAGTCAACTTGATTTTATAATAAAGTAATCACTTAAATTTATTTAAGTGAAAATTAAAAGCACTTTAGTGAAATATTTCATAAAGTGATTAATTAAATCACTTAAAGTGGGCGCCCAAGTATTTTATTAAAAACTATTGAAAAGGGTGATTTAAATATATTCTAAAATATTTAAATGACACCAAAAGTGGCGTCACTTCTTGGGATGCGTGCCTTTTTGCTTTACAAGCCCAAGCAAAGAAAATTAGAACTCATTATTGACTATTTGACATTTTCTCTTGGCTGTCTTTGCTTGCTTCTCTGAGACAAGGGTTTCAAGAGTTTGTTTATCTCTGGAGAACAAAAACTCTTCACAAATCTGTGAAAGATCAGTTGAATGATTGCAACAGCGAGGGCTTCAATTCAGAAGTTTCTATAGTGCTTAATCAGGATTTTATGTGCAGTATT
>VDFB02232152.1:0-19401 GCA_007258455.2 Sequoia sempervirens
TTAGCAACCAGAACCTCAATTTTTCTTTGTAGGGCCCAGTTTTTGATTTTTAGCTCATTGATTTCACCGAAAGTCCAGTCTAGGAGTTTGGAGTGGGACTCAAAGTTAGCTTTAGCAAGGTTTAGAAAATCCAGAGAGGGCTCATCATCGATATTAGGAACAATTTTCTCAGAATTAAGGTTAACAGGGGAGTCATCTTCAACATGTTTATCCAGCATAGGTTCAGCATTAACCACCATTTTGTTGGCATCGAACTCCTCCGAGTCAGAGGAATCTTCAGAATAGGAAACAAGACTTTTAGCCTGGGGTTTCTTGTGAAGGGAGGGACTATCAAGCTCAAGCTCAGCATGGGCTTTACTAGAGAGGAGAGTAGGGTTTATTTTCCTAGAAGGGCTAGCATGCGAGCTGAGGACTTTTCTAGCCAAACTAGGGTTAGGAATGTACTCCGACCCACTGGGCTTCGTGTCGTCACTCTTAGAGTCAGGAGTGGTATCCAGGGTAGTGGGGGCAGGCATGTTTTGGAAATGCTCAACAATCAATCTTATAAGCCCCGTATGCAAAATAGGAAATCTATTGGGGTTTTTCTTATTATCCTCCAAGCTTTTCTTCAGGGAACAAAAAAGATAATAGGGAAGAGAGATCCTAACCTTGTGGCGGAAGTGGTCGAGAAGAGCAAAGTGGTAGCCATAAACTCTGGTAAAACGCCCATCCACCGTAATGTACTCCATTATGACCCATACTAAGTGCTTGTTATTTAAATAGTCTCTTCAATTTCTAGTAACTTATCTAAAGGTAAATGAATACTCATTCCATGAATCATGCCAGAAAGAGGCATGGCTCCCATCCCTCACAACAAAGTCACATGTTTAGTTATGACTAATCTCTAATTAAGGATGAAATTCCAGATTGTAGAACCTTATTGCGGGTTAGATATTGTAAGGATTTTCTACTTTACTTAGGAGTCCAAATACTTGACTTTGAGTACCTTGCACCATGGTGCCTCCAGATATTTGTATATGGACCATATTAATTTAGCACCTAATGCTCTATTTTGAATCTCTAATGCTTTAACATTTTCTCCACCATGCACCTTTGGTTTCATGATCGTATCCCAAGCAAACGAAGAAATACGCTTCTTCTCATGCACCACATCCCATAGTAGTTTTCATTGAATGCTTGTCAACCACTTCACCACATGATTATTAGGGAAAAGGTTTGTCAACCTTTGATTTTTTCTAAATTTTAAAAGTTACTAATTTTCTCACTTTGTTTTTTTGAGTTAAAACTTGCAATTTCTATTTGGATGAGAAGTCAAGTTGGAAAATTATTTCTTTTACAGGTAGAGTTGTGCATAAATGGTTTTTTCTATTTCTATGCTTTTGATAAGATAAACAACATTTATAGGGTGTTGTAAACAACATTTATAGGGTGTTGTACCTTACATTGAAATCCTTTAGGGCCAAAACGAAGCTAGTTCAAACTAGAAAAGAACTAGGAAAGGAGGACATACCACATAGAAACAATTGACAAATAGTTGTTGAACCACAAATGGAAGTTCTTTATTTATATGTTTATGATTTTTATATGTATCTAAATTTGTAATAGTTAAATGTGTTAAGAAATTTTTCCTACTCTCTCCTACTTAGATTAGTGTAGGAAGTTGCTTTTACTTACCTGACTTCCTTTCAGTTGGTATCAAAGCCTGACCAACTTTTATTCTATTGTTGGGTTTGAAGGGATTTTTGAGATGATCTTTGTTTTATTGGGAGTTTTGCAAAAGAATATTTCATGACCTTGTTGCAAGAAAAAGATGGCAAGAACATCCCGTAGAACCAAAATGAAGAATTTTAACTATGAAAATTTGAGTGATGGAATTGTGGCAAATTTGGTCATTTTAGAAACAAGTGCATGGAAGAGAAAAATAAAAAAGACAAAAAGAGTTTCATAGATTCCAACCCTAATGAATCATCTCAAAATGGTGCAGATGCATTTATCGCAGCTTTAGAAATCCATGCATCTGAACATGTGTGGTTGACAGACTCGTGTGCTTCTTTCCACATGAGCTCTCATAGAGGTTGGTTTTTGAAGTATGAAAAATATGACAATGGGAAGGTGTATCTGGCTGATGACTCTCACTGGAAGATCATTGGTCATGGAAGAGTAAAAATCATATTCTCTGATGGAAGAGTGAAGGGGATTGATGGTGTATTGCATATCCCAGATTTGGCACGAAACCTACTTTTTGTGAGTAAACTTAATGATATGGGAGTGCAAGTTGTTTTCTCAAGTGGAGGATGCAAGATGAATAGAGGATCTATGGTGTTGGATAAGGGTGTCGATTCCTTGAAAATGAAGCTTCCTATAGAGAAAACAATGTTGTGGCAACAATAACTTGGTCACATCGGTGATACAGGTCTTAGAGCTTTGAAATCTAAGAGCCTTGTTGAAGACCTTGACGATTGTAATCTTGAGTTTTACTTTTGCAAACATTGTGTTTATGGTAAACAACACCATGTTACTTTTCACTCTAGTTCTCACAAGTTTTCTAGGGTTTTGGACTATGTTCATGTAGATGTGTTTGGTCCTATGAATTTTTTTTTGTTGTCAAAATTTGTATATTTTGTTTCTTTCATAGATGATTATAGTAGGACATTTGTTTATTTTATCACAAGAAAAGTTGCAGTCTTTAGTTGATTTAAGGAGTTTAAAGCCTTGGTAGAAAACCAGACTAGTAGAATGATTAAGTGTTTGAGGAATGACAATGGTAGGAGTTTTGTTTAGAAGAGTTCAAAAGTTCTATAAAGAGAACGAGATTGAGAGACATAAGACAAGTCCCTATACCCTACAAAAAATTGAAGTTGCGAAGAGGATGAACATGATAATGATGGAGAGGGCGAGGAGTATGTTGAGTGGTGTTGGCCTTGAGTAGAAGTTCTTGGCTAAAGCAGTAGCCATTACATGTTATTTAATCAATAGATCTCCTACATCAAATCTTGTTGATAAGAAACCCTTGGAGTTGTGGTCTGGTAAAAATCCTTCGATGAGACATCTCAGAGTATTTTGTTGTCAAGCTTATGCTCATGTTTTGATTGAGAAGAAGTATAAGTTGGAGAACAAAGTAGTTAAATGTATCTTCATTGGCTATGTTGTTAGTGTGAAGGGGTACAAGCTTTGGGATTTAGTGCCTCAAAAGGTTCTATATAGTAGAACTATGATTTTTCAAGAAATGAAACCTTCCACAATTGAGTTGTAGCCAAAGAAAGAGGAGAAACACCAGGAGGTAGTTCAAGTTCCACTTACTCTGATGAAAGAAGAACTACAGACTCCTATTAAACTTGGTGATGAGGAGAGTTTAAGAAGTTCTGAAAGTTCTGAAGAAGAAAAACTTTAACCTCAACAATCCAAGAGGTCTACTAGAGAAAGGCGACAAATTGATAGGTTTGGATATTCAACTCAAAGATTTGGTTATTCTTTGTTGGATTCTACATTTTTGCTTTGATTTCTAACAATAATGAGCCTAGGACTGTTAGAGAGGCTATGGGTATGAGTGATGCAGTTTCCTAGATGAAAGCCATGGATGATGAAATGGCTGCATTGAAGAAAAATGATACATGGGATATATTACCTTTTCCTGAAGGATAAAAACCCGTTGGATGTAAATGGGTGTTCAAGAGAAAATATGGTCGAGATTGCAGTGTTGAGAAGCATAAGGCATGTAGTTGGTCACTAAGAGATATTCTCAGGTGGAGGGAATTGACTATGGTGAGATTTTATCTCCTATTGTGAAGCTGACATCTATATGATTCCTGATATCACTTGCAGCACCATATGATCTAGAAGTGGAACACATGGATGTGAAGACATTGTTCCTTCATGGTGACATGGAGGAAGATAATTATATATCACAACCAAAGCATTCTGTGGCTAAAGGTAAAGAAAATCTGGTTTGCAAGTTGAAAAAGTCTGTATATGGTCTTAAGTAGTCTCCTAGAATGTGGTACTAGAATTTTGATACTTATCTATTGTCACTAGGATTTCTGAGATCTAAATTTGACCCTTGTGTGTATTACAAATATGATAATGGTTACATTCTCATAATTGCATTGTATGTAGATGATATTTTTTTTTGGGAATGGTAAAAGTTTGATTTGAAATTTGAAGTCCTAGTTTTCAATATAGTTTGAGATGAAGGATTTAGGTGCAGTGGGGTATATTTTAGGGATGGAGATCAGAAGAGACAAAGCTAACAAAAAGCTTTGGTTAAGCCAAAGAAAGTATGTGAATATAATGTTGGAGAGGTTCAACATGACAACTTGTAGATAGTTAGTTATTCCTATATTATCGGGGACAAAGCCTTCTATGGAGGATTGCCCAAAATCTCATACTAAGATGGAGGACATGACCAAAGTACCATATTGAGTGTGATTGGCAGTCTAATGTATGCTATGGTTTGTATAAGGCTAGAAATTGCGCAAACAGTGGGAGTCTTGATTCGGTTTATGGCTAATACTAGATGGGTGCATTAGGATGTATTGAAGAGAGTGTTCAGATATTTAAGGGGTACTTCCAATTATTCCTTATGGTTTCATGGTTATCCTACTAGACCTCAACACTCAATGAGTATGCATGGATATGTGGATTCAGATTGGGCAGATGAAATTGATAGTAGAAGATCCACTAGTGGATATGTGTTCATGATGTTTGGTGGTGCTATCAGTTGGATGAGTAAGCAACAAGCTAAAGTCGCTTTGTACACTACAGAAGTAGAGTGCATGGCAGCAACTCATGCTTGCAAGGAAGCCATTTGTATTAAGCAATTTTGTTCTAATATTGGTTTTGATGCAGGGAAGATTACGATTTGTTGTAATATTTAAAGTGCCATTTGGTTGGAAAATAATCCTACTTTCCATGCTAGAACAAAGCACATTGATGTTCAATTTCATTTTGTTCATGATATGGTGGAAGATGGAAAGATTAAGCTAGAGAAGGTTGAAACCCTGATGAATGTTTTAGATGCATTGACAAAGCTAGTGAGCATGGAAAAGTTCAGATGGTTTTCAAAGACTATGGGCCTCACGGCCTCTAGCAATTAAATCTTGTTACTTTCATTGGCTCTTCAAAGGTGTTCGACAAGTGGGACAATATTAGGAAAAAGAAGGTGTCTCAACCTTCGATTTTTGCATAAATTGGATTTTTCTAAATATTAAAAGGTGTTGATTTTCTCACTTTGTTTTTTGTGAATTAAAAATTGCATTTTCTATTTCGATGATGAGTCAAGTTGGAAAGTTGTTTCTTTTACAGGTGGAGTTGTGCATAAATGGTTTTTTCTATTTTTGTGTTGAGTATGTATGGAATATGAGTTTTCAAAGAGCAGTTATTTTGGAAAGTGCTGACTTTGTTTTGTTGCATGTGATGAGAATTGGAAACTTGTTGTTGTGAATCTGCAATGTTTATTGGTGCTTTCCATGTTGCACGTTCAACCTTTAGCAACTGATTTAAAAATTATTATTTTATGCACTGTAAGATCTTGTATATTGAGCACTTGTATTTTGGAGTTGTATGATGTTGTTGTAGTATTGAAGTACTGCTATGCTATCAAAATTACTCCAAAATTGTGAAGAAGTGTGAAGACTCCTACAAGAGCATAGCTCTATAATTATATTGTAACTATTTATTTGTTGCTAAATAGTATAATTGAGTTGTGTTTTGGAGGGTGGGTTTTTTCTCCCGAAAGGTTTTTCCCCACATAAATCTTTGTGTTATGAGTTCTTGTTTATCTGTTTATGATATGTATGTGCATCTAAATTTATAATAGTTAAATGTGTTAAGGAATTTTTGCAACTCTCTCTTACTTAGACTAGTGTAGGAAGCTACTTTTGCTTACTCAAATTTCTTTCAATGATAACATATAGATTGGAAGGGAATCCATGAATTTCTTTAACATGGTTAGTATTCTTGCTAAGGTTAACCAACTTCCTTGCCAATAATTGATTTTAAGCCTACATTTTTTGATAATGTCTACCCACACTATAGTTTTTCCTTGCCCATGGAAAGGAGGCATACCTAGATAGTTTAAAGAAACAGTACCTATGTTGCAGCCCAAAATGTTTGGTATTATCCTTTGTAGTCCTTTTCTTGTATTGAAAAAGAAGATAATATATTTCTCTACATTCACATTCTATCCTACCTCCAAACTAAACTGATCTACCACCTTTTTCATTTTTTCTTCTTCTACCAATGTTGTGCACCCAAAAAGAATAGTTTCATCAGTGAAAAGTTGATGAGATATAATTGAAAGGGACGTATTCGATTTTATTCCCCTCCACAAACTATTCCACCTCATTTTTTTATGTCACAACTCAATACATATACCATAATGAAGGAGAGGAAGTGAGACAATGGCTCCCATTGATGTATTCCTCTGGCATTGTTGAAAAAGCTACAAGGAGACCCATTCACAATTACTAAATACCTTGGCATTGATATGTAGAAAAAGACCCATTTTAGCCATTTCTCATTAAATCCCATTTTCTCCATCACCTTCATCAGAAACCTCCATTGGGCCCTACCACAGGCCTTACTCAAATTGAGCTTCACCACCATACATTTTTTATTTGATTTCTTTAGGGAAAGGAACACTTCATGAGAAATTACAACACCATCCATGATGTTTCTTTCTTGAATGAAAATGCTTTGTTCTTGGGAAATTATGTGGGGGAGAATGATATGGTAATGTTTCTCACAACAACAAAATCATATTCATTGTGATAGTAAACACATAGAAGGTAGTATATAGTTGTAGGTTAATTCATAAAATAGAGAGAACTATATGAGCTTTTCAAGTTTAAGAGGGAAGCCTTTCCTATTTTTAGTGGACATTCACATGCCCCAGAAACCTATGAATGAGAGATATGAATTTAATATGACAATGGGAGGATAAATACATAGTTGATATTAAGATATCTTGATTCACATAATTTCCATAGGTCGAAGTGTGTCCATGATATGAAAGATCATATAAGAAAAAATTCATGAAAACTATCTTAAGTAGGTTCAAAGAAAAGTATATTAAGGAGATAAAAATGGCATAATGGTAAAGATAAATCTAATGCACTTTGAAAATCACTAGGCACTATTAAGCATCAAATTAGGATACCCTCACATGGTGAAATGTGACCTAAGAGTACAAAGAAGAGTGTCTCAACTACTAGTGTATCACCATTACTCCTACAAAAAATGCAAGGTCTCTAAGAATCAAGATAGAGCATAATGCCCTCTAAGAGTCTATGTGAAGGCACAAACCCTCAAGGATCCTTTCTTACTATTGTTTCCTTGAAATATAATAATACAAGGAGTTTATAATTTTTTAATAGACATACCAAAGTTATAATCTATGTAATCATGGATGGGGCATGTCCATCAAGTAACATGGCATGAAAATTATAAAGGCTTAATGATAAATGAGAGAGATATTTGACAATTCCATGAAATTCATCATGACAATGATAGTTTTAAAAGAAACAATGAAAAATCACAAGTATATTATGGGGTTTTTCAAAGGTTTCTAGCCCATTGTTCACATTAACAAACAAAAAGGCCTAGTGAGTGAAGATCTTTATGGTAATTTTTAAGTGAAAATATAGTCAAAACATAATGGATATGAACAATCAATAAGAGAAGAGATGATTGTTAAAAGGATCTATGATGGAAGTTATTTGAGTTAAGTGTGATAGTGAACAATTCATAGTAATGTCAAAGAGGCTTTAAATGATAACGAACAAGAGATGCATTTAGTTCAAAGATGCCATGATGACAATTATTTAAATATAAAAATTTATTCATCAAATGGTAGATTTTGGCATGATAAGGGTATTTTGAAGAAATGCCAATGAAGATATAAGTATGCAACAAATATAGAGACAATAGAAAACCATCAAATAATAAAGGACAATGGTACAAGGTGATAATATAGGTAAAAAGTTTGAAAGCAATGATCTCGGAACATGGAATATATGTCTTTTAAACAACTTGAAAGAAATTTCAAAGGATAGAAGATCTCATGGAAAATGAGAAGAATGATAAAGCTCAATTGATAGTGGTGGATATTTTGAATTAGAGAAGGCTTAATGAGTGTCATATGTCAAAACTTCCTTTCATAGAAACTCTCCCATGTCCTCCTATGGATTCCAACTACTTCAAAATACTTTTACATATGTCTTATAAACAATTTTGAGGATGTTGTGGTAGTTGATGAAGTGAAAGTCAGTTTAAAGTAGGGTATGTGTAGGATCATGATGGGCCAAAAAGTGGCAATATGATGGGTATGTGTAGGGTATGCAGCTGATGAATTTTTTTTTAACCCAAAATTGATGAAACAAAAAGGGTTTTTAAAGGAGGTTCTTAGCTTTCCATCAATATAAATTATATTTTACTTTGAATTTAATAAATAATTATTATTCATTTTCTATTTGAATTATGACTAAAGTCCTCATTGGTAGGTTGATTGAAAGACATCTATAGCTTTCAAACGCTATCACATTTTTTGAATCCAAAATATGTGTCACATTCTATGCTTTGCATAATATAAGATTAAAAAATCAAAATTGAATTTTATGAAGTTTTGACCAAGTTAAGGTGGTTAGGCATACAAGTTTTTATATTTTTAAAAATTTGTAATAAAATATTCATAATTAATTATTTACTTGGAAAAAGTTACAAAAAAATATGTATCACATTAGGAAACGAGTCATCTACTTATCTCTAAAATTTGATAAAAATATATTATCATTTTATTGCAGTTAGGGTTGTTAGATAGATACCTACTTATTTTTTCCATGAAATTTAAGTACTACTCGATTGAAATTTCAAATTTTCACCATATATATATATATTTTTTAAATAAACCTAGTAGTTTAGAAACTAAATTCAATTTTTTATAGATTCTATTCTTACATATTTTTGAAATCATATAGATAACTTATTCAAATTTTTACGGCAAGTTACTTAAGTCTAATTTTTCTATATTTTTTGCCACTTAAGGGCCTGTTTTTCCATGATGATCCTACACATAGCCAATAGAGGAGAAAATATCTAAGAGATAGTTAATGATCAATTATTATTTATTCCAAGAATCTAGGGAAGATTGGTAAGTTGTACAATAAATGGAGGGAATAGAGGAAAAAATTTGACCTACTTTAAAGTAGTTGAGGGCATCTAGAAGTTTCCTAGAAGGATTATCAATGAAAGAGGTTGAAGTGAGAAAATTCCTTCATTCAAGTATTATCTTGGAGCACTATAAGGAGATATAAAATAGGGATAAGAGTTTTGGATGCCCAAAATGGTTGACCCAATAAAACTTAAGTGGAAACTTATATTTCATCTCTCAAAATATTTTTCTAATATCTAGAAAGTTATTAAACATTATATTAGGAATCTTAAGGGCATATTTTCATTTAGTTTTTGCTTCTCTTAGCAATTTATTGTAACTTATTGAAAATTATTTTGAGCAAGAGAAACATTACAATGCATGCAATTTTCTAACTTGTATAGCAGTTTGTAAACACCTTTTATCACTAAAAACAAGTATTTTTCCTTGTCTTATTTTTTATCACCTTTTATTCAGTTATCAAGTCCTTTTTTGAAGTGTTGTAAAGTCTTGTAACAAGATTTGACACTTTTCTAGGCTTTATTTCACAATTTACAATTTTATTATGCTTTATTTGACCCCTTGATGCCCTTATAAGGCTTAATTAAGTGTATTTTTGAATGTAAAACTAACAAATAACATTAAATGTAACTTAATTCTGGACACCCACTTTCAAGTCCAAGGTGAGACCCATTCACCATGGGTGGTGAATGAGTCCCTCTTGGCTATAAATTCAAAATATTTCTTTTTTTTTGCGGGTTTTTATTCAAAATTACCTTATGTAGGCTTGTGATGTGGTATCATTGGGTTACTAAGGCACAAGCATGTATAAATAAGTGTTTTAACATCCATTACAACCCCCATTCACCCATTCATTCACTAATTCATCCAAGCATTCAAGCATCCATTCAAGCACTTTGCATCATTCAATCAAGCATCTTGGAGCATCCATTGACATATCTTCATATTTCTTCAACAAGGTTGTGGTGAGTTTAAGACATTTACATGTTTTTTATTCATCTCTCCTTATTCATTTCATTTCATTTCTTCATTAAGGTCATGATTAAATGTATTGTACCTTGTCCTAGGTCATGATTACACCTTAGTTAAGTTTACTTAGGGACCACATAGGAGGTAGTTGGATAATTTCCACTTTTGGTGGACTTAACATGTCATTACTTTATCACTTCCACCTTTTGTGGAAACATCGTGTGATTATCTCTCCACCTTTTGTGGTGATTATCACATTATTACTTCTCCACTTTAGGTGGAGTGATAGCTTTTCATAGTTGTCTCATGTCATAAGATTAAGACACTTGTCATAATCTTATGCCCTTCTATGTTCTCACCTTGGCTATATAACCAAGGGGTCTCCTATGTACTTTTGCATAACATATTTCATTCTAGTTGCATTATTGGCAGAATACAGTTTATTCTTGTCATCTTGTTTCTATCTCTATTATGCTTGTGCTTTCTATTAGCTCCTAGATTCCTGTGGCATTATATCTCAAGTCAGATTACATGGTAATGAGCCATTGGAGCGCCTTTAGCTGTCTTTGGAGAGATTCTTGAGTGGTTCTATTTTGGTCTTGTATTGGTATGCATTTTGGGAGCTTGTTGCACTGTGATCCTGAAAGCTCACCCTGGGCTGTAATCCTGAAGTGTCCGGTGATAGTTATATTTTCCATTTGTTTCATCTCTTTGGTTGGACATTGGAGGCAAAATTCTGGTAAAGCGGATTGAAGATTGGAGGTGGCTGCTGTGATTCAGGAGCTACTACCATTTGGAGCATTTTCAGCTAAAAAGGACATCACCATTGTGTTCAGAAGGGCCAAAAACCCCTATATTGACTACCAAATCATCGAATTTGGAACAGTTGCTCTTGAAGGAAAAAATAATTTAGCAGGCGGGTCGTATATTCCTACTTGTGAAGGTACGATTTTATTTAAAAAAATAAAATTAATATTTCTGCAAATATCATAGTTTTCAAAATTATTTAAAAAATCTTTCAAAAAATTAAATCGCATTTAAAAATCTTTATAAAATCATTTTTTATAAATTCTTGATTAAAAAAAAATTAAAAAAAAAAAATTAAAAAACTCATTATACCTGAGAGGGAAAATTCAACTGGTACCCATGCGGGAAGGCCCGGACTGTCGAAAGCAACTCGCGAGCGTGCGTGTACTACCGTGGATGGCAGCACACACACCCACCATGGCTCCTTTGGTCAGACAGTGGCGTGATCCCCCGTTTGGTTCTACCACTTTTTAAAGGTTTTTAATTTAAACTTTTGACTATTTTAAAAAATAAAGTTTTAAATAGATTTTTGAAAGTTTTTAATAACAAAACTTTAAAATCGTTTTTCTTTAATATTTTTTAAAGTCTTTAATTATTTAAAAAAAGAAAATATTAAATTTCTTTATTAAGTTTTTAATAAAAGTTTTTTATAAAAAGAAAATCAAGTATTTTTTCTTTATTTTAATAAAGTTTTTCATGAATTTTTTGTTAATTTTCTTTATTATTTTAATAATAAAGTTTTTTAATAAATAATGTTTTTAAATTAAACTTTTAATTATGTTTTCTTTAAAAAACAAATCATGCATTAATAAGCAAACCTGGAGAAATTATTTTGCCTATCGATCGAGCCTTTTCTTGGACCATTTGTTCCTCTAATCAGCAGTCAATAGGGGTCAATTGCTCCTACCAACATCCACCTGGAGGGCTTTCTTCACGGTCTTCAGCTTTGGGTTTCTTTTGGTTGGCTTCTTCATCAACATTTCCAGATTTGCATCATGGTCATTGTAGTTCTCCTCTTTGTAATGTTGTAATTGCACTAAAATAAAGTGCCACGATCTACTATTTCAGTGTACTTTGTCATGTATTTTATGCTTCTTTAGATTGATCTATGTATCTAGTGTTAGTTCCTATCTATTCAGCGAATGCAATGGCTGATTGCTCATGCATTTCGGTGAGATGGACTAAACACCATATAGACATTCTTATTTTGGAAGTACTCTACCTATTTTCAAAAGTTTGGTTCTACATCCAGAGACTTGGTGCATGGCTCCAGTGAAACTTGGATTGTACAATTTGTGCATGGCTCTAGTGAGACATAGATTGTACCAATCTTTTATTGATGGGCATTCAGTTGATGCTCATGTAGTTGTCTTCTTGGTTTTGACCTTATTCCTATTGCAGTGTGGATTCATCTATAGTTCTTCATCAACAGATTTTGCAGTTACCTCTGAGTTGACAACTTCAGCTCAGTCACCAGTTATGTGGCATCTTCTGCAGTTGTACCTGATTCTCTCTATCGGTGCTTATCACAAATTGGCATTCTTTTGGAACAACATTTGGAGGACTCATCATCATCCTTGGTCTGCTCTACATCACCCTTCACATTGTTCTACATTATCTCATTATATTCAGTTATGATTGGGGACTCTTGACATTGTGACATTGAACAGCGATTCTCTATTGAGGGGGGGTTGCACGAACTTCTTCATTCTCCTCTTATGGGGGGGACTTTTTCCTCACTCGAGGTTTTATCCTTCCTAGAGCATGTTTCTTGTTTTGTTTCTCTCTTTTGGGGAGGAGTTTTGTCCCACTGGGTTTTCTCCTTTTCTCCAGTTATGAGAGATTGCATTGTGTGTGTACATGGGTACCTAACATGGCCTAGTTTCTGGGACCCATCTTGCATTGTTTGCATTTGTACATTCTCCCCAAGTTGCACTTAAGGGGGGGTGTTGGTGTAATTAAATGTGTTGTACCTTGTCCTAGGTCATGATTACACCTTAGTTAAGTTTACTTAGGGGCCACATAGGAGGTAGTTGGAGAATTTTCACTTTTGGTGGACTTAACATGTCATTACTTTATCACTTCCACCTTTTGTGGGTGATCCACCTTTTGTGGTGATTATCACATTATCACTTCTCCACTTTCGATGGAGTGATAGCTTTTCATAGTTGTCTCATGTCATAAGATTATGACACTTGTCATAATCTTATGCCCTTCTATGTTCTCACCTTGGCTATATAACCAAGGGGTCCCCTATTTACTTTTGCATAACATATTCCATTCTATTTGCACTATTGGCAGAATACAGTTTATTCTTGTCATCTTGTTTCTATCTCTCTTATGCTTGGGCTTTCTATTAGGCCTCTAGATCTTGGGTGGCTACCTTCATAGCCAATTCTTACACATTGACATATCTTCATATTTATTCAACTAGGTTGTGGTGAGTTTAAGAAATTTTCATGTTGTTTATTCATCTCTACTTATTCATTTGATTTCATTTCTTCATTAAGGGTTTGATTACCAAAGTGGAATTTGACCAAGGAAAACCCCTATAACTTAACCCTTAACTATTTCCCCCCTTTTTCATGTGTGTTTTCAGACTTGTGTATGCACATATTTATCATGAAATTAGGTGTGGAAAGGTGGTCAAGAAGTCAACAAAGTTTTTCAAGTCAAATAAACCCTATTTCAAGCTTGGAGACAACCTTCATCCAACCTTCATTCCATTTTCTACAAATTTGACTCTGACAACCTGACAAGAAGACAAGTCCAAATCTGGTGCTCCAGAATTGGTCCCTAATTTCATAGAATTTGGGGAGAGGAATTATTTTCCATGAGTAGTGAATGAGTCTCACCTTAAGGCTAGAAAGTTATATTTTGTCAGATTCTGAATCTCAATACTTAGAAACCAGTTTTAGGAATTTTCATCAAAAGCAGGACTGATTCGCCATCAGTGGCGAATGAGTCCCGCTGGTGATTTTTTCCAACATTTAGGAAACTCTAGATTCTTCATTCTTTTCCAAGATGCACTCTGATTCAGCCTTCTCCTTTTCTGTTTGTATTTGTTCATACTTTAGTTTATGCTTGCATATCACATTGTGTTTTCAAAAATTGCATACATCTTAGATTTTGCATTCATAATCAGTCAATCAGTCAATTTAGTTGCATTTAGATCATCTCATTTAGTTTGCATAACATCACACATTTCCTAATATGATTGAATGAACCTATATTTTGAGTGAGGTTTATCTCTCTCCTTTTAGGTGAAAAATCCTAAGAGTACAAGAGTACCCTATAAACCTCATTCACAAAAAATATATGGTTCATTTTGGTGAACCTGCATTTTGAGCATGCTTTCTTTTTTATTTCCTTTTCATCTTGCATTCTTGGTTGAATTTACATCAACATTCAATTAGGTTATTGTTTTGTTTTTGCATCCTAGGGTTTCTCAACTTGCATTAGTGAAAGACTCATTTAGACTTCATTTTTCAATATCATATCATTGAAAAACTAAAAACTTGCATTTGCATCCTTAGTTTTCATTTGAAAAGCATTAGAATCACTTTAAATTTTCTGAAAAACATAAGAAAATATCATACTTGGACTCATTTGCCACCCTGGGAAAATCAATTCACGTGCATATTTTAGATAACACTTTCAGGCATTTTCTAGGAATTTATTGCATTTTTTTTCTCAATTGTTATTTCTCTATTTAAATTTGTGGAATTTATATTGTTTACATTTTTCACTCCTAGATTGTACTGCATTTACATTCACCCCATCCTTTGTTGTACTTGTATAAGTGTTTGGTGTCCCATTGATAATAATTTAGTGAGACAAAGTTCTAGACTCATGGCTTCCCATGATAGCAGTTTCATTGTGGACCTTGGGATCTCAAGAGATCCTACTCCTAGTATGGACAATGGTGCATTAGGCATGGATACTACCACTACTATGCTTTCACATTTCCATCCAATGCATGTTGACACATAAAAAAAATTATTTCATAAGATGAAGTCATTAGTATTCATGAAGATTTTGCACACTTACAACAAGATTTATCCCTTGAAAAAATTTCCATGACTTCTATACCTATGATAGAAAACCTTCATTGCTTGATTGAAAGTGATGATGGCTTACAAGTTATGAAAAGAATAGCTGAAATATACACCAAACATGTTCCTTCCACTTCCCAATCAACAAAAAATGTTGTAAGCCAAGGAGGACCTCACATTTCTCCTCCTTTAACCATAGCATCTATTCCAACTTATACCACTCCTCAAGTTACAATAGCTATGTAGCAGGTTATTCATGTGACTCCTTATTTTTTTCTTCCAACTAGCATTCCTAGTTCTTTTGTGGAATCGAGTATCCCTTCTTCCACCCTCACCCCTCTTAGTGTCCCTTTCACCTCCCCTAACATTTCATACAATCCATGACCATTTTCCCTTCCACCTCATACCAACTAGCCTAACCGCATCATTACACAACTCTTTAACACTGTTTCATCCATGCAACAACAAATCTCCACCATTAGCCAAAGTCAAAATACTCCACCCACATATCATTTTTGTAATAGCCCCTTATCCTTATAGATCTTAAGAACCCTGACGCCACAAGGGATTGAAATGCCTAGGTTTGAGAAGTAAAATAGTAAAGGAGATCGTATTAATCATGTCAATGCTTATACATCCTTATGTAGTGATTTTGTCCTTGATGATAAGCTGCTAGCCAAACTTTTTCCTAGAACCTTAAAGGGCACTACATTAGAGTGGTTTTCAAATTTACCTAATCATTCCATCAGATCATTCAATGAACTTGTGGATGCCTTTATAAGTCACTTCCAAGTTCATATGACTCCTAAAAAGACAATGGTTGATCTAACGTGATGTAAAAAAACATAGATGAAAAAGTCATTGATTTTGTTTCACGATATCAATCATTGTATGCTCAAATTGATGTCAAGATTCTTGATTCACATCTATAGAAGATGTTTATTGAAAACTTGCACACAAACCTTTAGGATAAGTTTACTATGATGAAATTTCCTTCATTCATGCATTTATGCACGGCCCTTTGTCACTATCTGAAGCAATATAAATCTGCAAATGAACCATCTCAAACACTCATTAGTGGAGTTAGTTTACACATGCAAATATATGAATACCTCTATGGAATAACATGTCAATGTTCAAGAAATGCAACAATAACAAGGATCAAAAGACATTCAAAAACATGATATAAACCTATTCCATATTGGATTGGTGTCAAATGTGCCAATGGCCCTTTCCCAATCCTTGTTAAAACTCATAAGATGCAATGCAATGGTGATGGGAAAAATTAGTTCTCAATTTGAGAGAGCAACTTTAGATGAGAGTGTAGATATTTTGATGAAGAATCATCCCTTTATTTATAGATATTCAAATTGGAAGAAAGCTCAAAATAGAGCAATGTGGGATAAAGATTGGACCAATGAGATGAGGCCACTTGTCAACTTGTCATCGGTTGAGGAATGTGCAAGTTTTGGCCAATGTGCCCAAGAGAGGGAGATTCAAATTTGAATTTGTGAATTAAATGTTGAGAGGGGGATATGGAAGAGCGAATTTATTGCAATGTTGGAAGGGACAAGTCAACTTGTCTTCATATTCAAACTTGAGGGAATATTCCATTTTTATGCCAAGTTGAAAGAAAATGATGAATTTAATAAATCAATAAATTGATTTATTTGTGCAGTTGGGAAAAGCTAGAGGATGTGATGGGTGGTTAGATTAGGTAAATCAGGATTAGATTAGCTTAGGTGATGATTAGTTGATTTTGACCTATTTGACTTGAATATTTTGATTTATTTAAATCAAGGGGGATAAATTTGAATTTTGAGACTTAATTAAATAAAGTCTTGGTTTATTTAATTAAATGGATGATGCAAGATAAAGGTTGATTAATTTAAGGAATGTGAATCTAGGGAATGATTTATAAAAGATGAAATGTTAGTATTTGATTGATTTATTTAAATGAGGTAATGATGAAGTGGATTTATTTAATTTGAAGGATGAAATGTTATATTTGATTAAATGAAGGTTATTTGATTATTGGATTGAAATGTATGCATATTTTGCATGTCTACATTTTTCCCCCCTTTGAAGCAATGTACTTGTTGCGTTCGTTCAAAGAATAAACTTGCTACAATCAAAATTCAATTTTTTTAAAAAAAAAATTTCAGATGCCCCAGTGGAAAGAAGTACACTAGTACATTGCCCCCTTGAGAGTTAGAGCGAAAAGATTTTATTTGAGGGTCGATCTCACAATAAAGAGGTTCAAAATGGATGGTTATGGATGATGATGCAAATGAGATGATTTTAAGATGCTTAAAATAACAAATCTATATTATCTTAAACAACTTAAATGATGAATGATGTGATATGTTATGATTATGCAAATGTATGATTTTATGAGATGCTTAGACTAACAGATCTATATTATGACGATGACTATGCATGTGAGATGATATGCTAAATGTTGATGGTTTGTGGATGCAGGATGGATGCATGATGGATGCATTGATGATGTTATATTATACGGAGAAAGAAAAGTAGAGATGATGACAAGAGGACCCAACAAGTCAATGATCTGATGAGATTTTATTACAAATGATGATGATGATAGATGGATGATTTTCTTATCAAGGATTGGGATTTTTAAAGGGCTACTTACCTTATATTTGATAACACACATAGGTAAGATGCATCGAGGTATAAGGAACCAGGATGGCGTTGTACCTAGTGTGATGGACTTTCATTTTGACCAGATAGATAGGAGTATTCTTTCACACTTGACATGTAGAAACCTTGCTAGGATGCACTTTAGAAGTTTCAAACATCTCGAGACCAAAACGAGGAAAGGTATAACCAATCAATCACAATAGTCAACAAGCTATCAAAACACCTTCTATACATATCCCAACAAAGCAAGTATTTACCAAAGTTATTTTACAAAAATGTCCAACAAGCACAGTAGAAAAAGGGATAATTATCATTGCCCCATTCCTATTTCTCTAAATCCTTCGTTAGGTTATCATTGAGAGGTCCTTGGACTGAGCGCAATAAGATAAGTCAAAAGACAAAGATAAAGCACACAAACAAGTTGATGTTCTTCAATACCGCTAACAAAAGGGAATGTGTTTTTAAGGATAATGACCGAAACTATTGCCAAAAGATAATGCCCATTGTAGGAAGGATACATCCTAGGACATGTTAGTGGATGGCGACACATCATTTAATTTATCCAAAGTGTTCTTTCTGATAAATAATGCCCTTTGTAGGAAGGATTCATCCTAGGACATGATGTTATCAGATAATTGATATGGGACTATTGGATGATGGACTATCGACACAAAGAATTGACCAACTTGTTTACGTACTGACTTAAACCTGAAACTTGACATTTTTGAGTTTTACTTTTAGGCTGCTAGACTTGTTTTTAAGTGTTTCACCAAAGGTTGAGGATGAAAATCAATTTATTATGAGTGGTTGATTATTACGGGTGCAAGAAAGATGAGACATATGATTTTTTCAAATATTTGGATGTTTTTGGCATTTTTACAATGTTTTGAGGTTGTTTTTGGTATTTTTTGAAATTTTCAAATGTTTTGATTTTCAAATTTCCAATGTTTTTGGGGTTTTCTGAGATTTTGACCAAAATAATAACCTAAAGACCTATCCTAGGGGCCTCGGGGGCTGATCAACAAATTAACCTTGCCTACGTTATACACATAGAGACCACATAGTTCGGGCCAGTGACTTGAGCGATTCTGATTGTGATATACATGATGAAATGTGGATTTATTATGATATTAGACTCCTAAAGGCCGACCCTAAGTGTCTCGAGGGGATGATCGAATCAACCTTGCTTCGTTCAAGGCTCACCTGAACCTGTAGGATTGACCCGGCGACTTGCGGCTTTTGGCTGACTTTTGATGTGTTTTGGGATTTTTTACTTATGTTTTGATGTTTTTCGATTGTTTTGATTTTTTTTTAGATTTTCTAATTTTTTGATGTTTTTGGATTTTTTGATTTGAGGACTTTAAGAATATACATGAATCCGATCCAATGAGAATGTACCCCCAGCGTGATGCAATACACTACTTCGATAAAGGTAGGACAAATTGACCTTGGGGATGGGCCAAGTAGTATTAGGAGGGATCATGATACGAACATAGGATGAAGCTATGGTGCGAATGCGAGTGGATGAGTGATGGGTGGAGACCTCAATACGATGGATGATGGAAGTGAAATGGATGGATGATGCTAAACAAGTCGTAAAAGATCCTGGAGGATGGAGAGTGCTTATTTACATAAGGCGCCTGTTTGCCAGGTTTTCACCAAGGTACTTGTCCAAAGTGCCACTGAAGTGGTTTTCACTAGAGGACGATTTTTCTATTTACTATTTTTGATCCTTTTTCT